>UCWB01002378.1:0-14413 GCA_900474355.1 Torymus geranii
TCTGTTTTTGAGGTTATGAACACTATTTTTCACTATGATTTAGTTTTAATTAGTTTAAATAATAAGATAATTAGATACATGTTTCAAGCGAAAAATCAAAATTTTTTATTCTATTTTAATTATTTATAGAAGGTGTTAATTATTTAACACGTTTTTAATTCTAAAAAAAAAATTCAAGTATTCGCACTTTTTTCAAATAACCATAATCGCATCGAGTTTTTAAATGAGCCACTTACTTCCGGCTATTATTTTTTTAAGAATCAAAAGTATGATAATTTTTTGGGTTTTTACAGTCTGTGGTGTCTTTACTATACAGAACTATGGTAATTTTTCCAAACCTTTTTTCCCAATGTAGGTATATATATAATTCAAAGCGCAAACAATCAGTATGAGATAATTATACTTTTCCTGACAAATCATTACCGTACGCGTGCGTGTTTATCAACCATCATGCAACCGGACAATCCTTCAACCGCCTCGGTTCCCGATGATAAGCCAAATAATATATTTCCCGATCGAATTCCAGATGATGTCACTCTTGTACTTATCGTCCATCTCTCACACACGCCTATATAACATAATATACCTAAAAAATCGAGTTTGGGGTCAACGTAACGACTTGGCCGAACACCATATACGCAGCCATCAGTAGCGACTTCCGCGATTACAACGTAATTAAACTAGCCCGGGGGGGCAGAGGTAAGAACCGTATCCGTATACACTACTACCACGCATTGTCTTCCCTATCTCATAGATACCCACTATACCGATTATACATACACCATGTATATACACGCGGTGTTTCTAAAGACACTATAGCTACAGCTCGCTGCAGCTATACACATGGCGGATTTAATCGCTACTTTGCACGACCGTATGAGTGTATACTTTATAACCGCAATTTTTTTTTTCCTCCTCGCGTATAAGATAATGCTGCGCTCTTTAAGCCAGAGGGTGAAATATTCAAGACATATATATGTATATAATATTGAGAACACGAACCTTCAGCTGATGCATCTGCTGCTCGTGGAGCTCGGCAAGCTGTCGCTCCTGGGCCTGGTACTGCTGCCTCAGTATCTGCTGTTGGAGCTGATGCTGCTGCTGTAGCTGGAGACAAAGCCAGACACCTTAAGGGTGATGTTCTCCCACGATTTACGCATCTTTCATACATCTCGCACTTGTATATTCACTCGATACCATCAGTCATTGTATATTACAATTTTCAAGAGGATTATATTATATATATATGAATTTCCGGGTGTCGAAGTGAGAATTAAACAAAGATTTCTGTCGAATCATGATGACGCAACGGTCGGCGATCCTTGCGACGATTATATATAGAGATATCACTATGTATATATTATGCGTCGTGCGGTATTTTGCCGCGTGGGCGCGAGCTCGGGTAAATTGGCCGCGTCCGCTCGCTCGGCGAAAGATTCACTCTTTTCTCAACGAGTGTGCTGATGATGTCTGTCTTAATGTTGGCAAATTGTGCTGTTCCGTCGAGTGTCTGAAATTGGGCCTGGTTAACGGGTGTGTGTGTTTTTTTTCTTTTTTTTAAAGCAAAAGTTGTAAGTTTGGATTTTTTTTTGTATAAAGTTCAAGAAGGCGCGCGCGGTAGTTTCCTGTCGCGTCGATCAAATTAGAAATTAAAATATTGTACGTATACGTGTACGAGTGACCTTAAACTAGATAAATGTGCGCGCGATTCTTTTAAAAGCTGACGAAAAGAATTCATTAAATCGTGCCAGACGCTCGGTCGCGTTATAAATTTAGATAAAATGTATATATGTATGTCAGTTCGGAATAATCGGGGCTATATAGTTTTTCCACTCTTTGCGTGGAATATTTTTTTCTGCGAATGGATAAGCAGCTTGCGAATGTCGCAATTGGTGGTAGACGAAAATAATAAGGAAATCGGGAGAAACTCTGCTAATATCTTACACGATGATTATTATTATTATTATTTGCGCGTTCGAGTGTATATAGCGTGTGACGTTGGATTTTATACGATGATTTGTGATTTTATCGTTAGGAGAGTCATTGAACATCGAGTCTATTTTTTATCTCTTTGTTCGACATATTAACAGTATAGGTGTTACCGATGTAATTCTCTGTTATTTCCGTAACGTGTCAGTCATTGAACACCTGTTCAAAGATATACAGTGCGGCTGATAAATAATCGTTAACCGACGACGGAAGATTTCGCGAACTATGTGTGCGCGACGATACGAATAATTCTGTTTGCTCTGCTCTCGAGTGTATGCGAGATAATATATACATAATCGAATGTATATTTATAAGCGTTTTTTCAAAAAACGTTTTCGTATAGCGTAACTTTGCGATGACAATGCCATAAACGAAAGGTCAACCTATTATACACACAGACAGAGTTCAACTTCAATATATACACACAATGCCGCTATTTCTTTTTTTTCCTCGTCTAAAATTGGAACACCTGTGTGTGTGTCTCTCGCGCAGCACGCATTATATATACGGGCATCACCGGAATTCCGAGAACCAAGCGCGAAGATAATGCACAATATATATATATATATACACATGAGGGCAAGTGAACAAAAAGAAAAAAAAAGACAGGCGCGTGTATATGTGGGTTAAAACAACGAATCCGGGGTATAAGATATCGCGAGCGATAACGACATTGAAGCGCCGATAATAATATAGACTTCTGCAGTAGCGGCGATGGCGGTGCAGATGATGTGGAGGAGGAGATGTTCACGCACGAATCGAGGCTTGTGTTGTTTATTATTAGCTGTATATATATGTTAGGGTCGTTGAATGTTGACTCAACGAGTTAAAAACGGAGGTGTATGTATATCTGGAATGTTGACAGGTGGATTCCTGTCTGTGATATATATATACGTTTAATAACACGATTAAAGTGACGTATATTTGTGCGATTGGAATCGAAATAAGTTTTGGGATGTGTGAAACGCGAATTGTGTAATGTAATTTTTTAGAAGATCGTGTGGTGATTTGTTGGGATTGAATTATAATTCTCGTGTATCGAGTGCCCCGAGTTGTGAGATACATTCAAGATTTTTACAGCGAGGTTTTATGAGAAAAAGAAAAGATTTTGTCATCACGCAAGTCGCTTTTAATTTTATTATATAATTTCAAAGAGAAGGGTTCATTCGCGAAAGCAATTAATACATCACTTTATTTATTAAAAATATATACTTTTGCTTGTCTCTTTCTCATCACACGAGCGCCAAAAAAGACATACTTTTTATTTGTTATTCTTACCCTTCGCAATATTTTTCTCCGTCCCCCTTACATATTACACATATACCCTCTTCACCGCAGACAGCGTGACTCCGTATTAGACCACACTTATATACACACCGGCCTGCGCGCACTATTCTACCAGCGCATTCGCACACAACAACAACAACAACAACGCACTCTTATATTTTCCGATACCTTTTTCAATCGTTCGCGCTCGAATACTCGGGCATCGTATGTGTGTGTATTTTTTGTCTCCTCCTTGCGAGCTATTTCATTATATCTGAGAAGGCAGAGCGAGCGATTTATATACACACGAGGTAGGATACACTTATATTCGCGAAAACCCGCACGATTGAATTTCCGGACTTACATACGCGCGCGGTTATATGATTCACGCTCGTTTCTCAACTGGCCGAATTATTATTGTACACTTGCAGCAGCCGCGGGCGAGTTCAAGAGTATATACACGATGACTCGTCTCTAACAAGTGCCAGAGAGATCTCCTGATTAACCGCGCGCTGATTAGGTACTACACTCGCGGAGTTTGTCCACGTATTATATACACGTGTGCTGCTTTTTTTTTCTTTTTTTGCTCCCTGTAATGCCGAATGCAAACGAACGGTCGCATGTATGCGCGATTGTGTCGCGTCTATTTATGTACATATACATACGTACACCTTATGGGCATTGTAGCAGATTTTTTTTTTTTTGAGAGCGCGAACGAGCGTTTTATTATCGTCTCCGGCTGTTACACGCTACTTTACTTACGCGGTGTGAAAGGACTTATGTAGGCGCTTTGTGTGTATATAGAGGCGCGGATAGATTGGTCACAAAAAAGTTATATATGTTTATCGGGTCGGTACGGTCTCGTAATTCATGGTTTTTGCTGATTGTAGTCATCGTTGCGAGTAATGCATGATAAAGGGTCAACTCCAGGATATTGCATTGGCTAAAATTTACCTAACTCACAATTACTGTATATTTTTCGAACCATAATTTTGGTTTGGAATTAAAAATATATTAATGGCATCGGGGCGCGCATATAAGATTTATCGACGCGAATCGAGGAACCTCGCATCATCAAAAATATACATCAGACACAGTTGAAATATCATCACGTAAGTTTACCGCACGTGCGTGCGTGATATATGACGTTTCGATACATCCGCACGCGTATTCGCACGTGTTGTATACACACACACACGCACACACGAACGCAAAGTTATTGTTTGCGACGCAGTCGTCGTCATCGAGAGACTCTACATCTCTGACATATCAAGACTCTGTATAAAATATCAGGGTGGACGTGCATCGCACAGAGTCCGGCATGGCGCCGTTGATCGTGACGTATACAAACAACAAGCTTGTTGTGACTTTTTCTTCAAATATAGCATATCAACATTCCACCTAACCTCATCGCCGACGATGCGTTGCTCGGGGTAGAATCGCCTCTTCAATTCGTCGACAACGCGTGAGAGTTTACTAAAAATAGTTAATAATTAAAACTGCGTCCAACAAATATAATAAAAAAAAATGCACGAATTTCTCCAATATATCGAGATTGCAATCAGATTTCCCGCCCTTATATATTCATTTCAAAATAAGTTCATAAACGCGCCACCCTTATAATTCATCATCTCTGCATTCAACCCTTCACTATTTATTATATAAAGAAAACTCATCCCACCCGACCAAAAAAAAATAAACAACAAACAAACGCCGACCACGGACAACCGGCCCCTCACACACGTACAGGTTAGACCTCGCTCTTACTCTCTCTTCGTCCTCCCCCTCAAAATTCCCAGTACATATAACATCCCCACATCCTCTCACACTATGTGACCACCCTCGTCCTCATCACTCTCATCATCAGCAGTACAATGAACCTGACAGAAGCAGCGCACTCGCGAACCCTCGTCGAGGCGGTACTCCTACGGCTCCCATCATCGACCGAGACTTCAGCAGCAGCTATGACCGGGGACGCATCGTCTACAAGTTGGAAAGACGTGGTTACTAAGATAGCGACTTTGGCGCTCGGTTATGGCGTCTTCTTTGCTCTCAAGAGGCGATTTTATCCCGAGCAACGTAGCGTAAGCGTCGGCGTGCGCTCCGCTCTGAGGTTAGGTGGAATGTTGATATGATATACTTGTATCGGAGAAAAAGTTATAACAAGCTTGTTGTTTTTGTATACGTCATGGTTATGGTACCATGCCGAGATGTGTGCGAGGCACGTACGCATCCCACAGGGCGTGATTATCTCCTATACGTAGCCGGTGAAATATGTCTCAACGACGATTGCGTTGTAAACAATATAACTTTGCGTGTGTGTGTGTGTGTACTATACGTGTGCGGATGTATCTCGAGTCGAAACGTCATATCGCGGTAAACTTACGTGACGATATTTTAATTTTCTGTATTTTCGATGATGCGACGAAAATAATATGTGTGAAAGGATCGATGGGCGGAATTGTACATCGCGCGCGACGAGTCGGCGAGTTTTGCGGATTTTTATTAATAGCGGCATATAGCGGATGTGTGGTATACTTTGAATATGGATTTTTAATGTGAGAATGGGGACCGAAGAGGTGACATGAACGTTTCTCGATTTTATACATATATATGTAGCGTTTTGAATGAATTTATTGCGGTTAAATGGAAGATTTTTCTTTATTTGCGTATCCGAGAAAGAACTGCAGTTGATATATAAGATTTGTGAAATACGTTATAATAAACTTATATAGCCCCGAGTATCAATTTCCGATAAAATTTGCACAAGTTTTATTTTAGAAATGACAAAGCCGCTTTGACATTCCGATATCTTACATACAACACGTGATTCAAATCTTATCTTCCCGTACATTGTCAAAGTTTATATTCGATAAATGAATTGATCGATAAATAATAATAAAAATGTCAATCATTATACCGTGAGATATATTATTACAATCTCCGATATATACAAAACGATAAGAATTTAATAAGAAAAAACAAATTGTCATCGTAGATATAATTATAAATATAGATTCGAATTATATTTCAGAACCGTTATGTGATATATCAGTCATTTATAATGATATAAATATATAAAACCTCATTTATTCATTTTTGTTATAAATTAAAATTAAGAATTCTAACGAAACACTTTATGAATAGCCGACGATGTCAGGACGACGGTGAGGTGTGCCCTATCTGTTTGGAGGCGCCGCGAGACGGCGTGCGCCCGGGCTGTGGTCACCGGCTCTGCGCGCGATGTCTGCTGCGATACTGCGAGGCACAGCTGGCCAATGGCAAGAGGTCTAGGCCACCGCCATGTCCGCTATGTCGCATGCCCCTCGTGTCCGTCACGTTGACGTGTGATCAGGTGAGAGGAGGGTGGGTTCATGATGGGTAGTTATGTAGAAAAAGAAGATTTGGTCTATGTGCGCGGTACGTGCGTGTAAAGAAAATGTATGGAATAATATAATATCCGAGATTTCAGATTGAAAGGTAACATGGTGTAAGAAACATCGTGTTTTGTCTTATATTTTGGTTATCGAAACTAAGATTCACCTTTTTTCTGTGTTTTAGCTCTATATTGGGAGTGAAAATTTAAAACTGTAAATTATTATTTTCGTGTACGACTTTCGACGAAGATATTTCATTCGAAAAATGATTTCGTCAGCTAAAAGTGCATTATATACAAGTAAAATGCAAAAAGTTAAAAAAAGTTTGGAATTTAGTACAACGTAGCGATGGAAGAGTATCCAAGACGTACGACGTTTGCATTTCGAAAAGTTTCGAGAACGATGTTATTCCATCGAATTTTTCATAGTCATAACTCGATAACTGAATTTCGAAACAATTAAATTTTGCGAAAATTAATAAAGTAAATTACGAATTATCCAGGTATAGGGCAGAGAGATAAAGGTTAATTCAAATCTATGAATAGTTTTAAAAAACTATCGAATTTACTAAATAAATTAGAATCCGTTCGCTCAGATTATTGAACCAAGAAACGTTTTAATAATGCAGAAGAAGGGTATCTCGTTCATAAGATATATAGTTAGTTTAGAATCATTTATAGAATTTCATTTTTAGAATGTTGTTCAGCACACTCTGAATCGTGAATTTAATATTCTTATATATTCGCATCGATTATAAGTCAGACTTTTAATGAATTTCATACCATATACGAGAAATGACAAGTTATCCATATTTCACGAGAATACGAATATACCTCCATCGTTCGTGAATATTTCAACGTAATATAAAAAAGTCGTCGTCCTAATAAAGCACGCACGCACGTATACGCGGACGTTACAATTTTCGCCGCGTCATTGATAATGAAACCGACGACCTGTGCTCGGGGCGATGCGGTCCTCAAATTATACAGAATATAATAACGCGCGCGTATTACAATCGAATGCATCATAACGATCCAAAAATAGACTTCCTTAGAGCGATTCTTTGTAGCTACGCGCGAGCGCAATAATAATAAAAAAAAAATCATATATTAACGCGCGCTGAGTCAACTAATTGAGCACAAAGAAAACTTTATGACCGTACGCTCGTAATAAATGCTCGGTATTGTTGTTGTTGTTATTATTATTATTATTACCGTCTTGCTATTTTTTTTTATATTATAAAGATATTCTTAGCGAGCGCTTACAAAATATTACACGAGACGTTTGTTCGGTTTCGTAACGAGTCCTCGACAGAAATTCCTCACAATTTGTGTGCAGTTCAACAAACAACCGGTCCCGATAAACGAACCAAATATATATACCCTTTCTAGCCTAACATAACGCGGTCTGAGAGTAACGGCTCTGACTACTGCACCGTAGATCCCGCGACTGCTCGCTGGATACGGCGCTTCAACGCGACCGGCGGACTACCAGCTGGTTACGCCGCTACCAACCCGCGCCATATCCTCGTCGCCGCGGCGCTGATCGGCTTCAAGCTCGCCCTCGTGGCACTTGTGTTCGCTGTAATCGCGAAATTCCAGGTATACCTTTTGCTAAGTGTATTTTTATGGGACCGCGTGATGAGCTTGAAAATAAGGGGAAACGTTTAAAAAAATTGAAGAATGCATGAGGCGTTATAATGTGTCGATAAAAAGCTTGGCCGAGAGAAACGTTACTCATCGGGACGCACGAGATAAGGGGAATAACAGAAGCGGCTATTAATAATTGTTGACTAATTCGATAGAAATTCGTTATATCGCGAGCGGTGACTTTCTAAATACTTGTTTGTTTAATATCGCGCGTGCATAAAGGGCCCGTGGTATTGGGATATATTCAATAAAGCTTGTATATAGAATTATTGTATAGTCTCGTTTATTGTTCCGAGTATAAAATGCAATTACATATGACTGCCAAAAAAGCTATATAAAAATGAAAGAAACGCCATTGCAATTTCTCTGTCACAAAACTTATTTGCTATGTTTTCTAGATCCCATCGAGACCGGACCTGGCACCGTACAGCAGCTTCCTCCTCACAGCCGTTGGCGGCGTTGCGCTCGCCTGCCTCTGGCTCAAGTGCCGGGAACAGGCGGCCCTAGAGCTCGAGGACTAAGTGAACCACTGCGGCCGCCACAGAGAAGGAAAAGAAAAAAACTACCCCGAGTATAGTATACAAGATATCGAGAAGATTGTATAGAACCGGTAAAAGATCGGCCGTCGGTAATGGTGGTATTATACACATATAGGAATAAAGAAACAAAAAATTGAAAAATGTCCGGTAGCTTAGTTACTTTTTTTTTTTCCTCTATATGCGTTCGAGGATGCCTTCGATGCTTAATATCGATGACGACCGTCGTCATCGAGTATATAGAGTGAAAGTTGAGCTAGTTTCAACTAGACGTTATCTCTTAACAATCCGCACGTGCACCGGATGGAACTAGATACAGCAGTTACACGAGATCCCCACATCATTATTACCTTATACCTATATCATTCATTGTCAATAGGAATTTCACGTAACTTTTGAACGCACTATACACAAGAAAAAACCTAACCATTTCGCACAATTAACCTCCCTCCCCACATACCACGGAAGAAAGAAAAAGTGTGTAACCTTCGACTGCCCCCTTCGCCCCAACGGAAATCCAATTTCCCTGCGACCTTGCCGTCGCTTCCTCCCCTCTCTTTGCAAATAAGAACCACGCGTTATAAGGTCACGGGTGTATATAGGAGGAAGAACTCGCAGGCGCTCCGCGGGAGACGGACGTCGCCACGGTGGCGGCAGCTGCGTGGAATCAATTTTCACCGGGAGGAGGAAAAAGAGAGGATATTAGGTAGCGGGTATTTGGATTGAGTAGGGTGATAGGGGAGGGACGGGGATGAGGATTAATGGTGTGTGTGATAGCTCGCGGATGTTTACGGGTTTGTTGTTGTGTTTCTTTCTTAGAGTTTGGTTAATTTAGCGGTCGTTGTAGTGCGACTGCGTTGGCAAAAATTTTAGTGTCGCGCG
This sequence comes from Torymus geranii, assembly GCA_900474355.1. NCBI lineage: Eukaryota > Metazoa > Arthropoda > Insecta > Hymenoptera > Torymidae > Torymus > Torymus geranii. The sequence goes on from UCWB01002378.1 coordinate 9,700, forward strand.
GTCATTATTATATCGCGTGATGTTGATTGAGCTCGATTTTGTTTTTTTGTTTTAATTCATACAGGCTTTCGACTATATATATATATATATATATATATTGCGATGTCTGGTTCCGTTGACAAAAAGATACTTCTTAGACATTAATTAATCGTCAACCGTACGGATATACAAACAAATCGCCCAACACTTCGACGAATACTTTATTACAACGAACACCCGCATTAGCGTTGTGAAATTCCAAACAGTACATCTAAACAACAACAACAACAACACGCACCGAAGAGGCATATATATATTCTCCCACTGCGGCCTTGAACTTGCGCGCGCGCGCGCGTGCGAGGGATCGATCGTTATACCGAGCGCTTACGCGCGCGCGGGACTTTTGAAATCGAGCTCGTTCCCCCGGTATTTTTCCGCTTACGACACAGTACTTATGCGCGCCGGCAGCGTATTTGGCCAGCTATTTTTGGCCCGCAGCGTGTGTGCGCTGCATTTGTTTGTGTTTAGGAGAGCGCAAGCGCTGGTGACGTGGGTATATATAATCGGGACCTGCTATTATTTTTCCTTTCTTTTTATTCGCGAGATGATGTTTGTATTCGTCAATGTAACTGACAGGTTTATATTTAGAAACGCAAAGAATACGCGTGTCTTTTTTATTCCCGCAAACTTGGCGAAAAACATCGCAGCGCGGTTTTATAACTTTCGCTGTACCGAGGAATTCGTCGCTGTTTCCGGTGGCCATCATGTAAATTACGTTGTTTATACATTCGAGTATATATATATATATGTAGAATCGTGAAACGAGAGAGAGAAAAAACGCGCTTGTGTATATAAGATACATGAATGAAAAATTTTGTTTTCGAAACAATTCTATATTTAAAAAAGTCCGTTTTTTTTATCTGCTCTGCTGCTCATGTTTGTTGAATATTGGTAAATATATATAAGAGGCGCTGAAGAAGCCGCATTAAAGCCGCGAATTTATATATCTTGCGTAAATATTATTCGGGCCGCCGCGTGCGTCAAAAGAGGCTTCGGAGTCAAATATTTGATGTGAATATCGCGCTAATTTATGCAGTTATGATATATATACACTCTTACGTGTGATTATGGCGCGGCCAAATAGATCGCGAATTTTTGGAAAATTTTCATATTTCAGCGGTTTGATATGTATCGAGAGAGCTTTATTATAAATAATGTTATTTTCGACTGGTTGTTTTGAACGGTTAATTTATATCGTTATCCGAGACTATATATTGCTCAAGTTTGTAAACGAGCGGAAACCGGCTAAATTAAATAAACGCGAGGATAACATTATCTGTCGTGTGTGTCATAATTATTTTTAAATTCCCCAACGCGCACGCATGACACACACACATCACAAACAAAAAAAACAACACATAACGTTCACCAACCTGTTTCCATCGTACCCCGCACAGATATTATTGTAAACAAAGTAACCGTCACATCTCATCGTTTTCTCTCAATTATATAAAAAATTCACCTCTATATAATACAATGACTGACGCAGGACTCGTACCTCCATTCTCTCCACATTGAATAATAATAAAGTAAACTAATAATAAAAAGCATGCGCCCACATTACCTCGAGTATCTTCTGCTGCAATGCGTTACCATGTAGCGCGTGTTCTGCTGCAGCTGCGGTCGCCGCGGCTACGTGGTAGGCGCCAGAGGTAAGGGTGGCAGTAGCACCAGCGAGCTGTTCCCGTGCCGACCTCGACATCGGCGAGCCTGGCGTATCCCTCGCCATGTCTACGCAGACGAAGCAGAGATCGGTCAGTAACGACGAGGCATTATTGTTAATTATACCGTCGCGCTGTGCTGCTGAGGACGTTGTAAGGGTAGGTATGATAGGCCTGTATGGACTGAACGCGCTCGCGTGCTCGAGGGACACGCGCATTGTCGTTGGCTGGGTCATTTCGAATCGCTGATACTGATGCTTGTTATTATCATGGTATATATAGGATTCACGCACAGACACTAGTATATATAGTATAACTTTCACTGGTTTAGAGCTGATGAATATACACGAGCGGAGGTTTTCTGTGGGTTACGTAGCAGCGGCGGTTACAAACTTTCCACTATTATTATGCGTGGAATGATGTATAAGCGCGGCCGGTTATTCTCTCACTTTAGAAAAACCCCAACGCCGGCACTGTAGGTATGTATGTGTGTCGTAGCAAACTATACATCAAAGCTGGATCTATACCTGCACGTATTATTATTATCTTTGCATATACGAAGAAGAGGAATTGAGAGACTGACGCGACGCGTCCGCGAACCGCGCGCCGACTGAGCGCGCTCGACGCCCCGCGCGGCAATTTCTGGAGCGACACCGCCGTAGTAGAACGGGTGGGAGAGGGAGTCGTGGTAGGGGAGCGTGAATTCGCGCGGGTGTGTTAGTGGGGGAGGCGCGGAAAAATAAAGAGAAGAGAGAAGTCGCGAGATACGAGGTGGCGCTGTGGCCGCCTGTTTTGTCTGTAGGTATAGGTATGTATAAAAAGAAGGTAAAAGATGTTGTAGGGTGGTGACTTTACCGTAGGGGTACCGGTGGATGAACATATATTTTTTTTAATTAAAATTATTGATAAAATATAGATTTTTATAATGTTTCTGACCTCGTGAAGCACAATTATATACGTGAAAAAAGTCATTTTTTTTTCTTTTTTTTTGGTGAAGTCAACCTGCAAGGGTGAGTTTCGTGATGGGAATTGAGTGGGTCGACGATTGTTTCATTCCCGCGTGTATTATGGTGTGGATGAGAATTTTCGGTGAATTACAGATAACTCTATAGCCATATATTTTGGTGAGTTTCGTAAAAGTAACTTTTTAATTTTTCGCATGGTAATCCGATATACTCTAACATGCGAAGAACGTGAATCTATATTAACCGAGCTCTGCTCTCACAGCGCATAAAACATATCTATATCTCCTCAAATATACTTAATGTTTGCTCCGGTGCATTCGAATTACCACAGCCGCGGTAATACCGCCGGCAAACATACTTGCACTTAACTTTGGATTATATAGACGACGGAAGATTCGTTCGCTGAATCTCATACCTACGCGCGATCTCTCTTATATACAAAAAATATTGACATAGAGTTGTGTATATATGTATCAAGTCGATGGCGCCGTAATATTTGACGGACAGTTATATATCGCGCACGTCGTTTTCCTCAATTAGCACGTCAAGGACGCGCGCGCGCGCGTGAGATCATTTTATTCGAATTCGTATTTTTAGAGCACAATCGGTGTGATGCGTACATACACGGTGGCCGCATGTTATAATTGCCGCGTATACTATTTAATCTATATAATATACACTTGAGCTTCGTACTTAAACCACTTTTGAACAAAGAAAAAAAAATTAATGCTCTGATCACCCGTAAACATTCGTAAACATTCCTCTTGTTGGTGTAAACCCCCCAGAACCGCAGTAATTAAGATTTTTATAAAGTGCGAAAATTATCTTTCTCCCATATACATACCCAACTTTTCGATTCACCCAGCGCGTCCTCAATACTTATATATATGCGCATGATGATTAGTTTCGCGCGACACGTGCGGCGCCATTTAAATCGCAAATCGCTCTCGGGTATATTTTTATCTTCCTTATGTATACACGCATACGCTTTTCGCGCGATTATATACTTTCCGCATAAGCCGTGGTGAATTGTAAGAAGCACGGTTAAACAATCGCGTCTCTCTGGCTCCCCCCACCGCTGGGTCAGGTGTGCATCGCTGCGTGCGCTCTTATCGCAACACCGCGTCGAAAATAGAATTATTATGCGCCGTCGTATAGTCGTTGTTCCGCGTTGTTGTTGCCACTATACTAATACTTAACTAAGCGCGTTGCGTAACCATCGCGAGAGCGACGACAGTAGAGTCATCGTGGATTTTTGCGCGCTAGCTGGCTACATGAGCGGGTAAATAATCTATATGCGAGCGGAGAAAACGCGAGTGCCCGGCGTTATTTTTGCGCCGAGTCTGCGCGCGTTGCGCAATAGTTAAGTGTATATGCACAAATCTACAATTTGTCCATACTTAGGGGGTTTAAAAAATTGAAAAAACGATGATTGGAGGTACGTCGCTCAAAAAAATTTTTTTTTTGTTCTTTGCGAGTTATGAAATAGATGAGAAAATTTTCGAAGACTCGAAATACGATTTTAAAAAATACTGAAAAGTAGTCATGAGCCAATAGTAAGCTTACTAAACAGTGATCAAAGTAGAAGAAAAGAGATTTAATTTAAGCTAAAGATCGTTAAAATTTTGATCATTTTTGGTAATTCTTCACCGTAACTTTGCACTGAACCAACTGATTTTCATCCATTTTTCAGAATTTTTTAAAACCGAATCACAAGATCATTTTCGCGTGCTCGAAAGATTTTCTCGTCTATTTTATAACATAATGAACTTTATTTGAACAAATAAGAAAAAATACATTTATAAACCAATGATAAAATTTCCATTTAAACGCAAACAAACACGACCCATCGCTAAAATTAAAAGCCACCACGAATAAACCGAGCCATCGATCGCTCTTATAAACGGGCCATTTAACAGAGCTCAGGTGTGTAATATTTTCAGATCAAAGTTTCGAATTAACCACGGCGCGGTTGTCAAACGTGCCGATAAAGTGTGTCAGGAAGGCTCTCATCAATGAGCGCTAAATTTTGCTGCCCACGTTTATAAT
>UCWB01002379.1:0-14416 GCA_900474355.1 Torymus geranii
GTCTTAGATTACGAGAGTCAGAGAGAGAGAGAGAGAGAGAGAGAGAGAGAGAGTGAGAGAGAGAAGAAGCGGAGAGAGGAAACCTTAGGAGCCTCAATCCCTCGCTAGCGCGCAAGCTCGCCTACATTCCGCGCGCTCGCGCTTCGTCCTTCTCTCTCTCTCGTGCATACCAGCAAACAAAACTCGCGATAACTCGGGCTTATTCGCTAGCGCGAGACCCTTCGTGGGATACGTGTGTGTGTGTATAAGGACAGTGGCGCGAATGTGGGTTAAATGTGAGTGGTGGGATGGAAGGTCGAGGCAGGTTTTTTATACTTTTTTTTGGAGATTGAAGTTCACGTGTGTGAATGAATGAATAAATGAATGGACGGGCACGTTTATTGGAGTAATAAAATTTTTATATTTCTATGGTTTTTAGTTGAAGCTTTAATTTTTTATTATATGAAGCTAATGATTTGCTTGACAGAATGTCGAATTTCAAAATGATTTGAGAGCTATTCTGTCTAGAAAATTTGATAACAAAAGAAGCTGTAACTTTCTGTCTGTATCTAATTTTTCTAAAAATTTTTAATTGAAATTCTTAGTTTTCAAAAAAATTCTATATTTATCTAAACTGTCACTTGTCACACTCTAAATATACCATAATATCATAAGTATACTTACAACAATTATTTAGTTTCATAATTCATACAACAATGGGATCGAACTTTAACATGAATAAAATTTATCATCTTCCACGAAAATTATAACACCACAACCACTCTCCTTTCAAATAAAATCATCGTGATACTCTGCTCTCTCCCATCCATCGTACATTTTAATTTCCACCTCGGAATCACCAGCGACAATCAAAATAAAACATCCTTCAAATCAACCCGTTAAACAAGACCGAATTCTCTTTCTCTCTCACTGAAAATCACGGCACTCCGGGCGAAAAGCTTATCTTTCGACGGACAGCGGCATCACGTCAAAGCGAAACCGAGAGCGAGAGAGAGAGAGAGAAAACAGCTTCCGTCGTCGCGACGCGTAACCGCGGCCAGATAGATAACGGAAGCGCGATAGTCGCACGCCGCCACCAGAAATGAGAAATGTCTTTCGGGGTCCCGGATGCCGCTGGAGATTAAAGATTCTCACTCTCGGGTTCTGTCGTTGAAACGCGCGGTCGAAAAAACGATGATCGAAGAAGTTTCTCTCTCTCTCTCTGGTTCGCCCTTCTTAATAAAGTTCGCGGGGCGACAAAGTTCATTGTGTCGGTGCGGCAGGCGGAATGACAGCCTCTCACTTTTTCGATAATGGAGAGAGGCTGCGGTGGTGTGGTATTCTTTTCAGCGAGGTTGGCGTTTTTATCGGATCCCGCTAAACCAATTGTTATACGCGGCGTTGGTGGAGTTGGATGCTGTGCTCGAGATGTATTAAGAAACTGGGTGCGGGTTATTGAATAGTTTGTTTTCTGTGTTATATGTACAATCTGGGTATATTTATGATGAAAAAATCTTGGTATATATTTATTGTTTATTTGTTGCTTTCTTTAAAACTAAATTAATTTACAAAAATATTTGTCAGCATTGTTCAATTTCAAGTATAAAGTATCATGCATATACTTCGTCCACAAATAAATTTATCAACATTACCAATAATTTAATTAAACTACTACCACCACCATGGCGCTACAACAAATCCTACACGCAGGTAGGACAAAACACCCACCCACCCTAAACCCCTTTTTCACCTCGAGCTTACAGGGACACCTGTACCCCCTCTAAAATTCGTCCACCTTCCACCGGGACACTATATACAATACCCCCTATCAAGCGGCACCAAACCTCTCCATAACACACACAGCGGCGCATCTCAGCTTCGTTCTCCTCGAGGCATCGACAGCTAATAACCATCGCGCGTAAGCTCCGCGCGGGCTTCTTCCCTCGACCTATACGCTCCTCCCTCGTCTTACACACATACAGGTTGCTATGGAAGGTGTTAAGTCCCGCCTAAGATGGCCAACAAAGGATTTGGCGGACGGTGCCGTCGCGTTATTAGGTATTAATGCCTAAACTTCCATCTAATACGGCCCGCTGACCACTGGCTAGCGTAATCCCAGCGCTATAGTTTTCATTAGAGCCCGCCGCCCCCGGATGGTTTTGAGGTGGGCTTTCGCGCTGTGCCCGAGCGGGAAATTTAATCGTTGGAAGGGGGAGGGAGGTGACTTCCGACTTGCATTGCCGGCTGTCTCGCGGTCAGCGGGCTATTGCTTTTGGGGTATAATATGTATATGTGCAAGAGGGAGAGAGAGAGGTGGATGCTGGATTGGCATGTCGGGGGAGTTTATATAGAGCGTTGAATGTCGCTGTGATAATGTGGTTTTTATGGTAGGGAATTGTGGTTGGAGGTTGGGATTATTAATGTTGGAGGATTTTTTATAATCTTGAGACTTTTCGAGATGTTATAGGTTGTAATTGAACGGCCTTTGGGTTTTGTATATGGATAGTTTTTGTTTTCTTGGGGAATTCATAATATACGTTTAATTATTATTATGTTGGTAGAAGTTACTAATATATAAACTCAATAAATTACAGCTTATAATAAGCTTATCTATTGATTTCCGAATAACAAAAATTGATCAGTACGAATTATTAACTCGTGGTAAGGTTGATTAATACTATTTATAAGTGAGTACTAAATAACTTGAAGTTAACCAACACTCGGTGAAACTAGATGTAAAATTGATGATACACCGGCTGTTCAATACCTTGGATGAATTATTAAAATCTTTGCGGTTGATTAATCCGTGGTATTACATACTGTGTAATGCCGAGGTACTTACGGCTGTTTGATATTTCACGCGATCAGTATTCCGCGAACACTCGCTTTTGTGCTATAGGTCGATCCTAATATTTCCTATAATTTTATATATATATACCCCTTTCGCTGATTATTCACGCTACCTTTCACAATACCCTTAAAATTTGTAATTAATCGTAATTTTTCATTCAAAAGAAGGTCCTATCCACTATATAGTACAATGCCGCAAATTTCAAACTATCACCGACTATTGGTACAACATATTCCACCCATCTGGGATCCATTTGAATCAGGCATCACCGGATAATTTACACGACGAACGAGCAGTCTATTTCCTAATCTCAGCTCCATCATACAGCCCTACCTCTTAGACACCAATCATCCCCCCCTATTCACTCACCACTCGTCAATACACCTCCTCCCAAATACCTCAAGCAACTTTCCAGCCACCGCTTGCGCGCGTCGCTCACAATCCATATATACCTTCCCCTTAATCCATCCACAAATTCAAACCTTCCTCCCTCCCCACACGTCACCTAAGGCGCTTTAGACTCGCATATACCTCGCCCTTTGACGATCTCCAAATACCAGCGCCCGCAAGACACACGAATCGCGAGCTTCCTCTTCAGATTCCCAACTCTCTCTCTCTCTTTCGCGAGAGGTCGCGGGATTAGAATCGCGCGGGTAGGGACTTAAGTCGGAGGGGGTTAAACGAGGATCGTCGTCGCGTGCGCCCATTGTGTCGTGCGCTCGCTCTCGCGCCCATTGTCTCCCCGGTGCCCGGGGATAGACGAGAGTGGATCTGCATATGCTTAGCGAGGCCCACGTGCAGCACGCGCCTTTTAGCCTACGCGAGCTAGCCGGCTGAGCAGCGAGAGAGTTCGGCCTTTCTTTGCTGCTGTGAGGCTGAAAGACGCATTATGAGGTTCTGCGGAGACAGAGGGATGGAAAGTTTGATAGCGGGGGTGGTGGGGTCGATATGGTTTTTTTGGAGTTGATGGATGAACGGGCGAATAGGTTTGGTTTGGATATATTTTGGTTATTGTTAATGTTGTATTATAATTGAATTCAGATGAGTAATTGATTTATTACGAGAGAGGAAAACATATAATATTTTATTATTTTATTTTGGTGGTTGGATAAATGTTTTTAAACTTTATTTGATTTACCTGAGGACCATCTTGCTACTTTAGTCTCGAATCTGTTACCTTAAAAATGACAATATAATATTATAACTTGAAAAAACTAGTTTACTTGATGAATAATAATAAAATTAATAAATTAAAACAACAAAATACATTTTTAAAGTATGTTTCGAAATTTTCTGATTGCAGGTAAAAGTCTTCCAGTTCATTGCGTAGTTGAGGCGATTCACAGTATTGTCGAGACGCGGCCGAGTCGGGAAAACTGGCGGCGGCCGCATGTAGAGATGGACACGTATGTCTTCATTCCGGCAAATATGCCCTTTCAGGTAAACCTCTCAATACTTATGATTTTCTTTCTGTCAAATCTCTAAAATAACAAAATATGTTATTTAATCGATGTATTATTTTACTATCTAATATCACGCTTAATTTTTATGAAGATCAGGTTTAATATCATTATCTAGCTGGTTTTTTAACGATGTATTAATATTACGAGCTTTTAAAAATCATAGTTACATATTGATATCTTGTGAAGCACGTTCCTGACATAATTTCACAAACTCTAATTAGCATTACAGAGAAAAAGGATTAGCTGTAAGGAATCTAAGATTTGATAACTTAATAAAAATACTGCGAATTTAAAAATTTAAAAATATGGTGATATTATTTAAAAATAAATAAGTAATGATGAGGGATTTGAAGTCCAATTCTCTACGCTAATATGTATACTGTTTTCTAGTACATTTTATATGTATTAAATTATTTATTAGAATACCCCATGATAAGTTTTGATAACATATGCACATTATAATGTATGTTAAAGATTAATTATAGCAATAAAAAATTCATAAAAAGTTGGGTAAATACTTCAACTTTCCATAATCGATTAAATTTTTCGATATTTATCAAGAGCACCACCATATTTTTAACAATTTTCATTTCACGCATTAATTATTATTATGTCACGATTCCTATCCACAAGTAATCTTTTCTCTCTGCGAAATAAAAAAAAGTCGAATCCACCCACTTTATCTACCGACCTCTAACCTTAAACTAACATCCAATAACGAAAAAACCCTGCTCCCTCTTCAATTCCAGGACCTAGTCGGCGAGGCCCTCATGCGTCTGAGCTACTCGACGGACCTGATCCTAAGCGCGCGCGGTAGCATCGTCATTCGGAACTGGAAACCCTTGCCTACGGAGAAGGTAGCGGACGGTCCACTACTGACGGTCGGCGACATCCTCGCCGAGCTGATAAACCTGGCGACGCTCAAGATCCAGGTGTACAGGTCGAGGCCGCCACCGCCTACACCCGCGGCAGAGGTCAGGGACAAGCTACTCAGGCTGCTGTTACTCCGCAGTCATGCGGTGTTGGTCGCCGCTGGGTGTCCCCTTGACGAGGTGAGATTAAAATTGACCGAATTATTGGTAGCAGTTGAAAGAGTGAATGTTTGAAATAGGAATTTGGATTTGACCGGAATTGTACACGAGAAGTCTGAATTTTTCAGAAGCTGGAAGGTTTCGCGAGATAAAGCCGCGTTTGTTTGCGAAAAATCAAGCAAACTTGAAGGATTATTAAGTTTGCGTAACCTTGGGCAATGTTTTTATCAGGTATCTTATACAGGGACAAACAATGAAATATGTGCAGCTGAATCTTGTGAATATATATGCACGATATCAAGGAAATGTTACATAAACATAAAGTTTTGTTATATTTATTTGTGGATTACGGAAATTTCCTTATTAAGTACAATAACAGTAAATGAAATCGTGAGTTATATCGTGTAAATGAATTATTTTTATAGCTTTCTATCAACAACTTGCTATACAATACTTATCAACAACCCCAAACCATATAAGTATATCCAAAAAAAAACTACATCATAGGGATCCCGATCGCCAGCTTACGCATCCGCGTATCGCTTGCGACTCCCAACAAAAACACCGCGACGACGACAACAACGCACCCCTAATCTCGAAAAACCTCGCCGCGTCGGCCTCAAGACACGCGGGGCCGCTTAAAAATGTATAAAATGTAAATCTAGCCGAAGAGAGAGAGTTTGTCGCCGCCACGGGGCCGCACCTAATCTCATTAAGAAGTCCTCCATCCATCCTCCCTTCTATCGCACGCTGCTGTTGCCTAATCTTCGCCGGAAACGGAAACTCGCTCATTCGCGGTTTCCTGATCCCCGCCTTAAATAAATGTCTCACTCTCGAGGCTGGCTACGGGTGAATGGGTCGTTCTTCCTTTTTCTCGTATCCGTATACTACTTGGATAATGAGTGACGAGCTGTTGTCGAGGTTTAGATGTTGTGAAAAAAATTGTATAATTATTTTCATTGCGGGATATACTGTTTTTTATGAGCATATTGTTTATAATTAGTACTGAGGAGAGTACTAGATTATCGTCATAAAAATGCTTGGACTAAATCTCGTTTACAATGTTTGAGTATGAAAATCTTATCCGCGAGGATTATAAAAAATGTCAACGACAAAATCTTAATCTTAATGCGTCTCGTAAAGCGTGACTGATAAGACATCAAATTCCAGCGGTAGTTAATTTCAGAAGCAGCATCATGTCGTATTCCATATAACTGCGGTTGTCTGAATTGTTTTAATTGTACCTTTAAAGCTCCAATTTTTAATATTGATTTCTATGTACATATATATTAGTTGATCCCGTTTAATGATAAACATGTAAACAATTATGATACATTTTAATAAAATTGTAGAAAATTTCTTTCTGAAGTAGAATATTTTGTATTCGAATAGAGGAGCCAATATATCCCTTCATAATATGTATAATTTACTTATAGACCAATTTTCCGTAACTATAATATTTCCACCCACCCCCGCCTAAAAAAAGCAACCGTACCTACATATAATATACATCGTAGAAATTTATATCCCCTCTTAACCCCCAACCCTCGACCCCCCCCATCCAATCTCCCAGCACCCGGAAAATCAGCTCGACGACGACACCTCCAGCTAAAATCACCCGCAACCTCCATCATCCGCATCCAGCGGAAAAGCACCTCACCTACTCGCCGGCGTCGAACCTTAGAATCTTAAGAGCATCTTCCGAAAGAGCCGAAGACATAGATAGATAGCTAGATCTCTCCTCTCCTCGTTCCCTGGCATGATAGGATTACCCTTTACTCAGCCGAATATTCACCGTGGCAGGAGCAGAGCAGCCTTCATCAAAAGCCGCCACCGACGCCACCCCACGGGCATTATCTAAGTGCACTCGCGTTTTCGCTTTGAAGATATCGGGCGAAGTTTAATGCCGCCTTGTTGGTCTATGATTAACAATTTTACCCGCAGGGCCTTTTCCCCGGGCCGCGCGCTTCCGAAAGAGACTGCGCGCGGGGTCTTAAGTGGCCGGTAATACGCTAGGGCGCGCCGTCTAGAAGGAAGTCGAGGAAGAAATGATGACGTTGAGATACAGCCGGGAGGGAATTGGTGGCTGTTGGTGCTGAAAAATGTTGGTAACGGTAGCGATTTTTGTTCGTGTTATATATGACGAAATAAAACTTTTGACATATCTTATAGGTATCGGTTATTAACTCGAATTCTAAAGTGCTAATTTTGTACCATTCGGAAAGCTTTACAATTTACCGCGTATAGCCGTATATCACTGCCAACCCACAGACTGCATCTATTTAACATCAGTCTACCGTCAGGGCGACAAACATCTCTCTAGACTACAAAAATTCTCCAAATCACACACAGATTCTACTCTTTCTCTCGCTTTATCAACCAAGGAAACTCACATATATATACTTACGCTCGGGAATGCAAGCCAGTATCAATCCGCGAGTTTAACCTCACTATATACGCTTCTCTCTCTCACTCACTCCACATATAATCACGAAAATGCCAAGTGTTTTTCCTCTCGGAGCAAAAATCCTCCGCGCGAGATCCGGGCCCGATTGATTTACTGTAATAACTCGCATAAATACCTGTAAATCAGGCTTAAAGCGACGCGATAAGCCATCGGTGCCTGCGTTTCTTTTTTTTTTCTTCACTTTCGCGCTGTTTGCCCAGCGATCTCTCTCTCTCTCTCTTCTTCGCATAATGATGTCACGCGGTAGCGAACGAACGAGTGAGTGAGTGATTAAGTGGCGGGCTGTAAAACGCGCGCGAGCTACCGCGCTCTCGATCCACGCGGTGAGATTACCGCGTCGCCGCAGCGGCACCTGATCTCCGTCTCTTGCGAGTACCGTCTTGACTAACTACGAAAGAAGAGTCTGTTTGTTCTCGTAAATCAACGATAAGGCACGCGCTGCTGCCGTTATAGCGAGGGCGCGAGAAACTTTTCCGTAATCCCAAAGTGTATGCGCGCGAGGTGTCGACGTCCTTCTTCGAGCTGCGTGTGTGCTGATTTCTTTTTTTTTGCGCGGGTTTCGTTGATGATGATGATGATGATGATCGCGTTTGGTGTGTATAATTCTCGGTTCGATGTCATGTATATATTTCACAGCGAGATATAATACGGGATGAAGTGTTTGGATGATCGAAACGAATATATAGAGGAAAAGTTGCGAAATGTCCTTATGGTACTATATCTTGATTAAAACTTACCGAAATAGCAAATATAAAGAAGTATGTACAGAAATAGATGGGTATGATATTGTGATTAATGAATTTCTGAAATATCACTTACACAAATACTTGGTCGCGTAATAGGAAATGCCGACTGACGTCTTAATGAAGTTTAAGATCATATACTTACACTGACGTAAAATATAATTCTTATAAACGGAAAATAGTCATCGGGCAACTTTAATAGCTCAGATATCTAAAATAGTATGGTGGATAATAAAATTTTTTGATATAATTATTTTTTTAGATAATCATATAATAAATTCTATACCCTGGTAGAAAATTAACATTATTTTATATAGCTAACGTGTTAATCGAATGGAAAGATTTTTAGCGAAAATCATAATACAAAAATTAATATAATTCATCTAAAAGTTCTACTGTTACTTGAAATACATATTTTATGTAGTACCAATACCATTATTTATTTCGGATTGGTAAATAATTGTAAAATACAAGCAATATGCGTTTTTATCTATAAAGTTAACTTAAAAATAGCAAATTTATGGTTAACATTTCTACCATTTCTACCAGGGTATACCTACACCTTTCGAAACCCTGAAATTCTATCTTTAAAACTTTTCACATAATCACACCATTTTAACCCATTTCACCCTCACAAACCAACCAATAAACCGAACATATCGTCTGATTTCAGTCGACGCTATCCTCGTTATGCCGTGGCGGCAACGACCTCACGGAGGACACACAGCGAGCCTTCGAGTCATGGCTCCAGCAGCAACACCTGGGGCTCGGTCTCAACCCTCTTTTACAACCCACGTCGAACCACCACCACCACCGTACCTCCTCACCACCAACGTCAGAGGTGACCTCAGCAGGCAGTGGAGGCGGTGGTACCACCGGTGGCAATACAATCCCACCGCCGTCGCTGAGCCACCATCATCCGGCTGCCGCAGCAGCGGCCGCAGCTGCCGCGGCGGCTCATCATCCGGGTCTCCTGCCGTTCTCCCACAAGTCGCGCATGCGCACGAGTTTCGACCCGGAACTCGAGCTGCCGCGACTTCAACGCTGGTTCGGCGAGAACCAGCACCCGACCCGCCAGCAGATCCAGCATTATGTCAACGAATTGAACGCGCTCGAGTCGAGGAGGGACAGAAAACCTCTGCACGTTAACAACGTCGTCTACTGGTTCAAAAATGCCAGGGCTGCACAGAAGAGGGCGGAGACGAGGGGCGTTAATGGTTATAGCCCGCCCGGACTTAGTCCGAGGGGCGCGAGTAACGTTAGCGAGGATTGTAGCGACGAGGAGGACGATTCGAGGCATCAGGTGAGATATACGATTTTTTCTTTTTATGAATGAAAATTTTGTTTTTTAGTTGGATCGAAAGTATCGGATTTAATTAGAATGAATTTTATGAAAATGGTATATCATATCGTATTTTTATGTAATTGAGCGCTTTTTTTGATGAGTTATGAAAATTTATCAAAAAGTGTCGGTTGAAATGTTTTATTAGCGAAATTCGCGTACAAATCATTTCGGAAAATGTACACATTATTGGCATTTTATTAATAATCAAGATTATTCAGTTAATTAAAATAATAATTTATTAATTTTACAATAATTAACCCTCAAATCCTAACATCTCGAATTTTAACGCTACTCCTAACACGAGTCTATCAGACCCTAACGAATGATTAATTAGTTTAATTAACTTAAAAATTTGTAAATAAAAATCTGTCTCAGAAAACTTTTCATAACAATCTACCACATTGTAACCGCATCTTCATCTCATTCCAGTCAACATCGCCGTCACCCTGTCCCCCGGCCAGTCCCCCGATCGGCCCGCTGTCCCTCACCACACGCCCGGAGGACCAACAACAACAACAACAACAGCAACAACAGCAATCACAACCACCATCGTCGACGTCGTCGTCGTCAGTGAAGCAGGAGGACGGGGCGCGAGCCGTATCCTCGGGCTCGGAGGACGACGAGGCAAGCCCGACGGGGCCGCTGCCCAGCTTCTCCCTCGTTCCCAGTCCCATGTTCAGCCATAGCGTGATGTACATGTCGCACTATCTGTCGCCACGTGGTCCAGCCGGATGTCCCACTAGTATGCTGGACGAGAGGAGGAAGCGCAACAGGACGTTCATCGACCCAGTGACGGAGGTGCCCAGGCTCGAGACGTGGTTCACGCATAACACGCATCCCAGCCATGCGGTGAGTTTGGCACTTTTAATTTCCAGGTGCTTTTGTTAGTAATTGTTTTGTGTTTTTTTGTAAAAAATTAGATATATATTTATTTTTGACAAGGAATTGATACACATTCGTGATGTTTTCTTTCTTACTAAAAAATGGTTAGTGTTAGTGGTAGATTATTGAGAAATTTTTAAATAAAATTGACTCTAAATTATCAAATGTTGATAGTGTTGTGTGATTCATAGTGATTCATAGTAAATAGTTAATGAAATAAAATGATTACAGCGTTTTTAATATAGCTTTTGAAAAATTAAAATGAAAAATTCTAATTTGTACATCATTATTCGGATCATTATTATTTGAAAATTAAGGAACCTTCAACCGCTTGAAGAATACAACACGATAATGACTATACTCGAATCACTTTTTAAACTCACCTTAAACACATCCCCAACAACATACGAAAAACTACAACCCAGCTCTGTTTTCTCTCTGCCAACAGCTGATCCTGAAATACACGGAAGAACTGAACCGCATGCCGTACCGACAGAAGTTCCCCCGTCTGGAACCGAAGAACGTGCAGTTCTGGTTCAAGAACCGTCGCGCCAAGTGCAAGCGGCTCAAGATGGCTTTGTTCGACGGCGAGTCGCCCCAGCCCCATCCCTATCACGCTGAATAGCCGCAGCCACAGCTACCATCATCATTGTACATTGACCTAGCTCACCCCCTGCGTTTTTGTTTTCTCCCTTCCCGCCCCGCAAACAAGAGGGATGAACCACCACCGCCACGGAAAATATATATATACTCACTGTATACAGCGGAGAGACTAGCGCGAGCAGCTGGCCCCTGTATGCACGCGTGTATATATACATGTGTGTGTGTGTAAAATTATACGAGACGCGCGCAGAGTTGTCGTAACCGAGTATATATAAATAATATGATTGTCATAATGAATGTAAATAAATACGATACCAAGTAATATTATTATTAATTAATTATTAATTATTATTAATTATTATTATTATCAATGATGATCTCGAATAAAGTATAAACCATGCTTACTTCGTTCATCGTTTTGTTGTTATTTCTCTGATTTATATACCTCGATCGATCCTTTTCATTCCCTACTTATTCGATAATTATAAAAATATATCTATAAAAATATATACCTGATGAATAAAAACAGAGCTTCATTAATTTAACACTCTCAGATGAGCCAGCATTTAAATTCTTTATTTTTTATATAATTCTCTTTTATTTATTATTATTATTTTTTTTATTTGTATTAAAAAACTAATGTTATTTTATACTGTAAATTTCCTTAATAATGAATACTTTTTTTTTTTTTTGTATTTTATATTGATTTCTTTCTTACATATTTTAAAGACTCAGACAATTGAATAAAAATTAAAAAGAAAATCCTATCAGTTTCCAATTCTATCAAAAGTATATACATTATGTTATACAACATACGAAAGTTTCAAACATTCTTCATTCTATATCCCACCGATCGGTACATCTCATGGCATTCAGAATCCAGCGCCAACACCCACACATACACACCTACTCCGGATTGTCTTAAAAAAATAAGCCTCCGCGCGCGAGTCGCGCATCCGCGATAACGTCAACGGAGGCACAATGAGTATAGCAACGGCGAGGCCGTCGCGCAGATAAGACATAGAGAAAGCTGTCAGCACCGCGGCCCTAAACCAAAACACTCGCACTTGTATAACAATAGTATAGCACGACGGTCGATCTATTCTCAAGCGGGAAGTCGAAAACTCGCCGTGGAATGCCGGGACATTAGGGTTGGCGCTGGTTGTCGGAGGTAGAAGGAAAGATCCTTTCACGGATAATTTATACAAGTGTAGTTCTTAATCGTTGGATATAGTTTATAAATGTACATTGGATATGTTTATTCGAAATAAATATGGGAAAAAAGAAATATTAAATATTCTTCCGTTCAGAAGTTTCATTATCGGATTAAAAAAAGGAAAAATCTTATCGCTGTTCAAATTATTTGCCATATTGCTCACCGTTTGCTTTTCAATTACTGAATTTCGGAGGCTCGTCTGCCGGCTAAACCCGTATCTCCGTCATAACAAGACAGTTACTAAATCATTAAAGCTCGCGAACCTCCCACAGCGAAATCTATATAAAAAGCACGAAAAGAAGAAGAAAGGAAAGCCGAAAAAAAATAAGCCACCGAACCGGAGAGATTAGTTAGCCTCCTAAAGCTCATACTTTCCCCGTCTCCGTGGGATAATAAAGCATAAATATATGATCCGAGCGTCTCCTTCGGGAAGGGGACAGATAAAAAACTCCCTAAAGAAGGGAGAGACGTAAGACATCGCGTCGCGCAGCCAAATAAACGCGAGAGATTTTCAATTCGCCAAACGCGAAAAAGCCGCGCGAAGTCGAAGAAAGCCGTGATACTACTACTACCGCTGCTATATACAACTGCTGCTGCTGTTGACTCTCTCGGAGCTTCCGGATTTAATGAGGATAGGCGGATTTGTCCAATTAAAACGTCTTACAAGGATCCATATTCTCCTCGCTGGCAAAACATCGCTTTGCCAGAGAGAGAGAGAGAGAGAGAGTAGCAGCAACAGGCCGCAGAGGTCCCTTCTTATCCCTCGGCAACTCTACCTGCGTATAATACCTCGTCGGCTTTTATCCTTATCATTGTTGTGCGCGATGCGCCTGCCTCGAGTGCGCGCAGGTGAGCCGTGTTATAGCGAGCGAAGAAGCGTCGCGTCCTCTTTTGAGGAGCGGATCTCGAGGAAGAGAGTGAGGCGCCTTTGTGCGATGCCGGAGAGAGGTATAGTGTGCTTTTTCGAGGATTTGCCGCGGCAAATGCCGAGGATGATGATGTAGGTGGCGGTAGTGGATTGAGATAATTGCGCGAAAGATAATGGAACAATCGGGTGAGGTGGGAGGTGGTGAGGGTTTGGAGGTGGGAATTGTGAATAAAAAAATATCAAAGTCAACGAATGGAATGCTTTGTTTTTAAAAAAAAAGTGTAATGGATATATGATGATCATAAAGATTCATAAAGTATAGCGGATAGCATTTATAGTTAATTAAAAATTCTATAATAGATTCAACGTATGATTATTTCTTTTCGGCAAATCAAAAGAGAAAAAGGTCTTGTGACTTTTGAATTTCTTTTTATTAGTTTTATATACAAATAAAATTTCGATTAGTAAACAATATATTCTTATTATCAAGACACCGATGCGCACACAGGATTGCAGATTTTGGTCTTCTTGCATCCTGAAGTCCGAAATTCCGACGTGTTTTCGGACTTGATCGGAAAACTAATTAATTAATTAATTAGGATGAATTAACAAGGAATTTACTTATTCATCGTATAATTAACATGGAATTTAATTATACGGCAGTGAGTGTTTAATTAAATATTAAAAAGTTAATTCTTAAAATTAAGAATCTCAAGCTTCATTTAACGTTGCTGTAAGACCTGAATAGCTTTGTTTTTCTCGAAAAAAGTCTGGAAAACGAAATTATTCGGAATTTGGACTTTTTGCCTCCTGAAGTCCGGAAGCGCAACGTGTTTCGGACTTGATGGAAGTTAAGTCCGAAGACACGTCGAAATCTCAGACTTGATTCCGATCAAGTCTAGAATTCCGACGTATTTCCGGACTTGTTGAGGAATTTATTGCCTCAGGGAATTGAGGACTCGCAACCC
>UCWB01002380.1:0-14421 GCA_900474355.1 Torymus geranii
CAATCCGATGTAAATCGGTTTTTAATTAATAATATAAATTAAATTCAGATATTTTTGATCTTTAGATTATAATGAAAGAAAAGAAAGCTTTCAATGCATCATGATATTTGTAATTTTTTATGTTTTCATTTATTAACAGAAAAAGGAATGTTAAAGTTTTTTTAGCATCTAAAGACATGAAAAACAACTTTGCTCAATATCTCGCATAAACTACGTTCTTTAAAATTTATTAATCCATTCTTCAATATACGGTTCAAAACAAATTATTTTTACAATAGTTTATCGTTAATTAAACATGAATTTACGCAATATCTCAATACTATCAAATGAATTTGTTTAAATTATTAACCAAATAAAAAGATATTTTAGAATAGTTATTGCAGAATAGTTTTGTCCCAACATGATTTTTTTTATTGAAACAAATGAATTTGAGTTTTTACAACTACCACTTGACATTTGTACAGCACGAAATGATAACAATGCAAAATTGTGTTTTTATCGGTGCTATAAACTTGTCGTGATGTACAGCTATCGTGAACACTGCATTTTTTATGATTCGTATCTTAACGTTTTTGCAATTTTTCAATCAGAAAATTTCAACCAATTACTTTAACTAGTAAAGTCAAATTTCCAGTACAGTAAAATAATCTTCCAACTTTTTAAATACATTTATAAATTTCTTCTTCGATTATCGTGCATTATAAAAGAATCAGAATAATAAAAGGCGAAGCAATTAAATTTACGAAAATATCAACTATGTTAGTTAATCATATATGACAGACCCCTATATATATTTCACAAAAACAACGTCTATTCTCAGCCAACACTCACTAAAACCTGCAATAACGCAAATCAATAACTCCGAAAACCATTTCCTGATTTTCCAAACACCTGCAGTCCACCCAAGAGGAGCCAGCAACCACAGCACTAAAATCGCACTCCCTTTCCTAACCGAACATCCGGCCTTATCAAGCGCATTCACAATATCCTTCCTCCTCTCCGGCTCGCGATTGCGCAAACTCGCAAGAAGACCGTCATCATCATCATCATCTTTTCTCTCTCACTCTCTATCTCTCTCTCTCTCTCTCTCCCACCGTCGCGAAAACTCATACATCTCATATCACACCGCGCGGACACTCACGTGCGCTACCTTCTCTCAATCCTTCCGTCACGCCGATGCGATAAGTATATGTATATCACTGCTCGATGACCCACTGATAAATCGACACACACGCACACATCCACGCGACGTACAACGAAACGAAGAAGATTCTTCTTTGAGGGTGACCAGGTGTGTGCGCGAGGAATACGAAGAAGAAGAAGCAGCACACGGTGCGCTCGCATGTACACACAGGTCGAGTGTCTGGGCCGCGCGACTACACTAGCCGCGGCGGCGGCGGCGTACGTCTGCCGTTGCTGCCGCCGCCGCCGCGGCCAGCAAATTGCCTGCTTCCGGGCCTCATTACATCACTCTGTTACTCTGTTAACGCTCGCCGGAAACCCCTCGCCGCCGCCGCTGCTGCTGCTCAGCTCCTCGTCTCTCTAAACTCTTCTCGTGTGCTCCTATATATACGTGTGTGTGTGTGTATAGAGAGGTAGACACATACATGCACGTTATTTAAATGCGCGCTGCGGCCGCGTGGGTGTATGCGCGAGCGAGCGGCGGCGATATTGTTGCAGGCGACAGATAGCGAGAGTAGGATGATAATGTGCCTGCGGGGAAAAAGAGATAGGAGTGCAAGGTGAAGGATATGATCGTGTAGAATTTTTGGGGAAGGTATTGTAGTGGAGTTTGTGAATGGAGAAGGAGGATGGATGAGTTAGTGAATGGAAGATGACAAGTGAAAAACTCGCGTGTATAGTGTGACACGATGTGGTATGTGTGTGATGTCGATGCAATGTTTCGAGAGTTGCGTGGTGACTTCCGGTGCTGCTGAGGTCGCGAATTTCGCGCGAGCGGAGGTCAATTGCAGGTTGCATGATTCTGCCGTGTCGCATGCATCATGCGCTTTTGCTTTTCGGCAGGAACTGCTGGGATGGTAATTTTTTTTTTGTTCGTTTGTGTGGGGATGGGTAGGATGTGATGTTTAAGATGTTTGTATAATACGTTGCGCTGGTCATTTGAAGGATATGAGTAATTTTTTACGATTAGTGTATAATGGTATAATTTATTGTTTTTAATAGAATATATTTGTTTTAATTGCGATTGTCGCGAAATATAAGTTATTATGCACTGTACGCGTCTCATCAAAGATGATCAAAGAACAAAAGAATCAAAGTCGCGCGAGTCAACAGGAAATGATATGTGTTATTACGGTTGACCGAGATAATCTTGCACGCAAGATATAAAGTCGTCAACCTCTTGATGAAAATTATAAAATTTCACGAATACGTTTATTTTAGCATATTGTCTTGCGAATCAAGTATAAGAATGTCTAACAAGTTATAATATTTCGAATATTGTATTAAAAATGTTCTAGACGAAGACGTTGCGATACTGAAGATTAGCAGCGTTAATGAAAGTGGTCAGTACAAGTCTATGGATCAAAGTGAAAGGTATAGAATGAAAGAGCGAAACGATAAAGCTCGGCGAACGGGAGTAAGGATTGAGCGAAGCAATAATCGAATACGATTATCGGGGATCTCGAGGCGGAAATTGAAGTGGCGACGTTACGTAATTTTACTGGCTTTCGTTAAGTGACCCTGTTTTCGTTTCCCGCACAGCCGTCTATAACTTTTTATCCGGTTTGTCGATTTATCCTACTTTGATTTCCGAACAAATAATAACCCTACGAAATGTTTATTTCTTCATACACCATACTCTTAGAATATACAAAATTTGAACTTGATAATTTCATCCATTCACGCTGTTAATTACGCGATGGTATGCACGGTATGCGTTTTAGGGGGCCAAACGTTAATTCACGGCTCATAATTTCCAACGCTCTGATGTATATATCCACGAAACCCGACTCATTAATTTACCCGCTCCTAAAGTGAGAACAATTAATTTCAATTACTCCCTCCAGAAAAAAACGAAAGCAGTCGTTCAATTCCCTACTATACAAACCAACCAAATTTCCACTCCACAACATCGAGCTGCATCAACAATTTCGAAAGCCCAGAGCAAAAACCCGCGACTCTTTTCCTTCGTGAAAGCTCGGAAGCTCTCGCGCCCGCCGGCATTATACGTGGCGAGCGAAGCGCCGCGTCACGGAATCGCCCTCTTTTTAGCGGAGCAGAAAAAAGGACGCCGTCGTGGAAAGAGAGAGAGATGAGACGCGGACGCGCTTTTTTCCATTTTTTTGCGCTCTCCCTCTCGGCCATTACGACCCGAGCGCGCGCTTTTTTTACACGCATGAGAAGCCGAGCGTTCGACCCTTGGGCTCTCTCTCTCCGTGCAGGCGGCGGTGCATTTTTCGAGCGTTTAGCGGACTTTTTTTCGAGCTAGAGTGTAAGGTGATAAGGCGGTGGGTGGTGGTGGGATGTAATGGTGATGATGATGCGTTTTTGTGGGGGTGAGGTGAGCGAGGTTGAGGTGGTTGGAATTTGAATGTCTTGCGGGGATTGCATTTTAGGTTTTATATCGAATTTAAATTTAAATTATTGAGAGAGTTGGAGTTGTATGACGTGTTTGAAAGCAATATTGGTTCTTTTCAGTTGAATAATTCTGTGTATGTTTTATAAGTAATTAGATTAAACGTGGTAGGTTTTGATTTTTTAATCTTAGTATCGGTAACTTCTTACGGAATTATTCAAGGACCAAAATAAGTTCTTTGAAATTTAAATCCGGTGAAAAGTGAAAAAGAATTATGGCGTTTTATCATACAACAATATCTTCTTAACCAATATTGAAGGATCATTACAATATTTTTTTTCGATACTTTAACAAACTTTTCATATTATATCATTTCTCAAATTATTATACGTCAACTAGGCATTGTGAAAGCCGTCTGGAAATACTGAAAACTACATTATAAATATTTTGGAAACTATAATTATTGAATCTTGAAATTTATATGTATATTTACTACATAGTGTACTACATCCATTATACAAATTTCACATAATTTACGGATCACTTTAAAGAAATAATGATTTAAAAAAACCGCGAAAAATTTAACCTCAAATATTGTTAAAATTATGGATCAATATTTCTGGGCAACGAACTCATTCAAGAGATATAGAAATACTACCTCCGTGCAAATTTTCAAGACGATTTAATACATTTGTTATAGTTATCACTGGGCATAAAATCACAACTAGTTTACAAATTATTGGATTCCAATAAGTGAGTAATCATTATAGGTATGATGAACAATTTTAACAGATTATAGACCTTTATGAGGGTTACAACTTCATCATAAAATTTTCGTCATGATATATTACCTTTTTCGGATGTAAGTTGTTTTCAAAAAATGACGTTTTTATGAATAACGCAAGAACTATTATATAGTTATCTACATAGTACGATTTTTCTCCAGATTTTTATTTGGCGTTGAATGTTAGCTCTAAGATCATTATAAAAGCGAAAAAGAAAAATTTTTCTAACTGATAAATCGCTTCATGTAAATTTTGAAAACAAGATCTTATCCAAAGTAAGAAAGCGGAAACAAAGACAACGAACTGTGTCCGGGTACAATCTGCGTAGTGGGTTCATGATATAAATTATATGAAAATATACACTGACACACGCACACGCGCGCACGTAATGAACATTTTTTTTAAATCGTGGATTTTCATTGTTTGGATAAAAGAAAAATATTCGTAGCAAGATTTCTCGAAAATTTTTGTTTACTGTCATTTGCCTCTGTCTTTGAAAGCAAAACCAATCAATCGCAATTTGAAAGAAATATTTTCTACCCAATACCCGGAAAATAACCATAAGCAATATTAAATAAATCAGATATTCTGAGTATAAGAATACAGTATTAAGAATCTAACAGTTTTAACTGCTCCGTAAAAGAATATTATCACAGTATCCTCTATTCAACAACATGAAATTCAACTCCAACTTAAAAACTCATACACACACACAGACCTTTTTATCGAACCAAAACCTCACCCCACACATACCACCATCCTCCCTCGCCCACACACACACTAGTCCATTTTCGAAAGCTCGTTGCGCGCGGAAAGTATCTATCGGAGCTCGCGACGCGACGCCATCGCTGCGCGCCGTGCGGCGGCGGCGGCGGCAGCTGCGACGACGACACCATGCGCCAAATTATCCGTAACGCGCCCGCCGCGCTCGTTTATTACCGCTTATTTTGCAATTTGCATGTCCGCGCACGCCTGCAGTCGCTTGGATCCGATTCGCTTTTTGAGACCTAGATATACTCGCGTGCGCATGCGGTTGTGTATGTAGCAGTTGCGCTTGTAATAAGAAAATCGAGGAGGAGTATCGGGAAGTGATGAATGGCGAAGATTCTTTTTTTATTGAATCGGATTTTGTTCGGAGGTTTAGAGGAATGTGAGGATAGTTGGAAGAGTGAGAGTGTGTGGTTAATTGTGATGCATTGGGTTGGTTGTCGAAGTTCGCGCATTATCGGTGCATTCAGGTTGTAGAGAGTGGGAGGATTGATTTACAACTTTACCAGGTTCACGTATAATTATCTAACTTCGCGTAAGTGCGTTATTAACTGCTTTGTGCCTACTTGAGTATGTGGAGTTATTACGGATGGATAAGAGTTTAATGGTATACTTGGTTATTCATAATGCAATTTTGTCGTTCTTTGTCATCTAAAATAAATAATTTATAAAAAATGATATTAAATTTTATAGTTATTACAACAAGAAACGATACTTTGTAAGACTTTTGTAGATAAAGCACAGATTTTAAGATTAAAACTAAACTATGAACTACAGCAATAAATTTACGACTTTTTAAAGAAAAATAATTATCGATAACTTTCAAATAGTACACAATCGAATATTAATACGCTCAACAGTTGGAAATTTTAAAAGACCGAGGTAGGATTGAAATTTTCACACCGAATAGCAGCGACACTAATCATCCGTTCTGGACGTATACGAAATGATTTATACATTGGCATGGCTGCTTCATACATCAGTGTTTATATTAATGATCGTATATCACGTGCATGTGCGCTAAATCTAACTGCCCGCACGAGTTATGTATTTTTGAAGGCACGCTATACCGCAGAAAATTGTGTACTCGATAATTTTCATTGTTATAAAAACATCTGCGTGTAATAATATTTTTAAAATTTCTATCGTTTTATTGGTGGATTGGGTTGACGAAGATTTTTTATTCTTTTTTTTTATTGTTTAAAAAACGAAAAGTTCTGCATGCATCCCCGCACAATCATCTTAAATAAATACATTCTTTTTAAATATTTTTTCGATGCTTCAAAACTTCGTAACGTAATAAACAATCTATTTATCTAATAACAAATGTTTATACTACCGATAGCTTCTGTTTCGTCAATTTATATAAATTCATTTTGCTTGTATCAGCGAACGAGAAGTTACTTTATTCTTCTGTACATGACAATGAAGATAACCGAAGACCCAAGATTTGCACGTATTAAACTTGTTTCACAACACGTTTCTAAACAAGAGAAATTTCATCTACTCATATACAACTTACAATCAAGTATTGAATCAGAATCAACAAACTGTTGACACTATACTCACCGTCAGAACGGGGAAGCTTCGCCAGCCGTGACTCCCTCGTGTTTTTGCACAACCTCCTCGCGCACCTCTTTCTTCACTCTATCTATCTCTCTCAATCTCTCTCTTTCTCTATCTTCTTCTCTGTCTTCTCTACCTCTTCATCCAGCAGGAGCAGCACTCGCGTGTCGAACCTTCTCACCACCTCGGTCCCACAACACTGTCCCTCCTCGCTCCAGTAGTTCAAGGCCCGATCCGGTCAGCCTGTCTCTCTCTCTCTCTCTCTTCCTCTCTCTTTCTCCCCAAAGCCACAGGAGATAATCTCTCTCGCGACGGCGACGCGACTAGGTATACGCGCGCGTGGACGAGCGGCGACGAGGCTGCGACGGGCCGGCGTTCTCTCTCTCTCGCTTGGCGGCGGCGCCGTTGCCGCGGTTATCAGTAGCGGCGATTGGCCCGCGGAGCCTGCGCGCGCAAGCCGACGCGGAGGGGAGCACGCGCCGCGGGAGGCGGGATCATCCGCAGGGTGGATCTTCCCCGGGCGAGGATACCAGTGGTGGTGGTAGAGAGACAGTCTTTGTGTGCGGATGGGGTGGGGGTGGCTGTGGAGCGCTGGCGGCGTTAGCAAGAGAGAGAGAGAGTATTTATATGAAAAAGTGTAATTCGATGGTGGATGGTAAAGGGAGAGATATAGGAGAGCACGGGTGGTGTGCACGAGGAGGGAAAAGTTTAATGAGGAGAGTGAAATTTTGGCAATGCCGCGCGGGTTGTCGGTTGAGGTTGGAGGGAATGTGGAACAAAAGGTGGATTTTGGGGGTGGTTGTTAGGAAAGTGTGCGAGGAAGTGTTGGAAATTGTTATATATTTTGAAGTATGGGGGTTGAAATGAGCGAGAGTAAAGAGAGTAGAAATTGTCTGTAAGTGATTTGTAAGATCTTCTGTTGATTTTTATATAAGAGCGTAATTATGAAAATAGAAGCTAAATAAAAGTATCTTGCATTTTTCAATTTGTATTATAATAAATGAGATAAACACATGCTTCATCCTGTGTAGTATAATAAAGATAGTAACGTCAAGTTGGCTTTGTTAGTAAAAAAATGTTCATGTAATGTAATGTAACTTGGAGATTAAGTAGTAATATGCACGTCAGTTGCCTTAATTTAAAATCTTAATTAACTTTTTTGTTAATTTAACAATGCCCTTATTTATACTATAAGATGGCGAAAATTCGTTTTCTAATCCCAAATAAAATATATAGTAACTATTACTGCTTGTTGAATCCTATCACCAGTATGTTACTCCAGAAATAATATCATAGCCACATACACACACTTACAAATTCTATACATTTCACAAAATACGCATCACAACCACGACCTCGTCGTTCACCATCTGTACACAACTCACACGAACCCACCATATCCCCGACCGAGACAAACAATCCCCATGCGAAAACCCAATCGATACACCCTCCCTATATCGCCATACCTCCTCTCCTGCCCCACCGCTAGACCCTCGCGATTTCGGAAATCGAAGGAGGATAGTTAATTGCCCCGACGAGATATCGGCGAGCGCCGCCGGAAGTTAAATCTCGCGGAAGAATCGTTCGGTCAATGGACACGCGCTGCTCATCTTCTCGTGACCCTCGCGCGTATTATACAATGCGCGTGCGCGGTACGATGTCGTGGCTCATTAATGGCGAGTGGCATCGATGTCGTAATAATTATCGATGGGAAAAATTCGGATGTTCCCAATGACAACGACGACGAGCAGTCGTGGGAATTGTTGTTTGACTTCGGCAGTGGAGTGGGCTGTGTGATTGCGATATATTGGATGCGCGTGTGTTTTGTGCTGATGTCACGGTGAGATGAAATATGGAGAAGGTGTATAGGGTAGGGAGAGTGTTGAAAGTGCTGAAAATGATCCTGTATTAGATTACTGATAAAAAGGTTGTCCAGAAGCCATTTTATAAAATGATACGTTACGTTATTGTTATTAACTATTTTAATATTTTAAAGTACGATCTCTTATTTTTTATTTTATTTATGTATTTTATGACTGATCTTCAATGCTTATTTTTGAAAGTTCAATTCTTGATTCCAATAGATTCTTTTATTAAAATTAAAATCAAAGATATATATTATGAATTTCAGTACTTCATTTTAAGATCTCAAGACATTTTTACATGTATTGAACAAAAATGGACAATTGATATAATAAAGTAATATTACGCGATAGCCAATCAACCATATTTTATAGCTAACGTGTTAATTAAATGGAAGCATTTTTAGCCAAAATTATGGTACAAAAGTAATATTATTCATCTAAAAGTTTTACTGTAAATACCATAATATATTTCTGATTGGTACATAATAATGAAATAACAAGGAATGTGCGTTTTTAGATATAAAATTAACTAAAAAATACCTAACTTATGGTTAACATTTCTACCAGGGCGTTCACTATGAAATATGAAATATTTGTTTCCTTATGAAACTTGAGGAACCATATCAAAATTATTTAAACATTAGTTATAGTCATATTCAAATTAATTTTTCCTGAAAAATTCTATCCGTGTATTTAGTAAACAAATAATACTGTAAGACGTGTCATTTTTCTTGCCATACTTAAAAAGTTCATTCACGTTCAACATCTTCATCTTCGTAGACCCCCTTCCGATTAAATTAACTTTCAAAACTATTTTTCTTCTAAATTCTACAAAACTTACATACTGAAATCGCATTGAGGTAAACCCAGTTCCATAAAATTCCGATAAATTAATACCGGCCTTGTTAATAAATCCTCACTCTATCTCGATAATCGCTCGTAATCCCTAAAAAGTATCATCGATCCCATCCCGTATATGCGTCTATATATCGGAAAAGCCGGCGGCGCGTGCACGCTCGGTTAATGTTAATAGCGCGAAGGAGGGCGCGCGGGACGACGACGGCGGCAGCAGTGGCAACACAGCGCTCTCTCCCTCTCTCTCGCTCGCGCGCCCCTTTCTCGGTGAGTTAGGGCTTCCTGGGGGCTTTCCTCGCCGGCTAATGGCGAGGGAGGAAATATCAAAACTCGTCGCGCGCGCGCTCGCGTTCCTGGAGTGTAAACTTTCGGAGCGAGAGAGAGAGAGAGGAAAGTCCTCTGCGAATATCCTCGGCTGATAAATCTTGCGAGGGAGAGAGGGAACGAGAGAGTGAGAGGAGAGGAGAGTTTTTACTTCTTCGAGTTTTAGTTGGGATTCAAAAATAACGAAGTTGGAAGGGAGAAGGGGGAGGGCTGATGCGAGGGAGACATGCGAGATTAATGGGGAAATCGTGCCTGGGTTGGTGGATGGAGAGAGGGTTGATTTGCATAGGTGGTCGGTTAATTAACGATGATTTTTATTGGTCGACTATGAATTTGAATTTCTTGGGAATGAAAGAATAATGGACGTGTTATTGCTGGCAGAGAAGATTGAGAGACTATTTGGTTTCCAAATGATGAAGTCAATTTTCAGGTATTGATCATTCAACCATTAAAGAACACAAAAGGAAAATGTGATGTTAACTTATGTATTCAAAATAAAAATTCATGTAAAATACTAGTAATGTAAATAACAACTTATCCAAAGAACCCTTCATTATCGAATTGCAAAAAACAAACACTATAAATATAATAAAATACTGTTGATATCAGAATTAACAATAGCTCTTCATCCCATACTATTGCATTATCAATATTTATAATACCACAAAAAACACTAAATATTTACCAACATCTACCCACACATTTGAGCCTCCTTTAGAAAAAGTATAAAATTTATGCGCTGAATAAATGTAATCACCATTTGTCACGAAAGCAGTGCGCTCACTGCATTCAACAGGTTCGCTCGTCTCTCGCGGGCAGCATTAAAGAGAGAGTTTGTTCACATGTCTTTTCTGGCAACGTTATAAACTTTCGAAACCAAACGTCTCAAGTCGTCGGCGGCAGCAGCGGCGGCTAAGAGCACCAGTGCAGCAGCGCTCGGGCAGCACATCCTTATGTTCTTTCGCACGCGATTTTCGGCTCTTTCAGCCGGCCCTAATGGCCCGTCCCTCTCCTCCCAACCTATTATGATAATTTATTTGTATAGCCGGTGAGTTATGGTTAGTGAGGTTTCACTTGTTAACGATTCAATTTCAGGGCGGTGGATGAAAAGGGTTTCGTGGGTTTTGAGGAGATTGTGTGGCTGGCCAGGTTAGAATTTAAATTTTGTAGGAAATCTGTTGGGTGGTGATGTATGTTGAGGGTTTTTGTACGGTTTTAGGAAAAAGTTTCCTTGTAATATATTAAGTACGTCAACTAAATGACTATTTATTATGGTGCAAATTTATTTAGTACATCGAGCGAATAAAGTACAGTTGAAATAACTCATAGTAAAGAAAAATCTTGTAAATTTACAGTTCTTTCGAGAAATCTGTACTATAATATTTAAAAAATTTTGGTTATAAAGGCGATCTGTTATAGTAAATCTCTAATACTTAAAGTATCAAGATTATCTAATAATTTTTACGAAAAATTTATGGTACTCATTGGTATTCTAATTTACAAATATAGTTAAAAATATGTCATGATTTACTATTTTTTATAGTCAGGTTAGTTATATTTCGACTTACAATATATTTTATGATTGTGCCAATATTTCATCATACAGTGTGGCACTTCTATAGTAACACTTACAAGAATTTTCTCTGTGTGTACATCAACGGATTAAAATTTTTTATCTTTTCCATTGAAGGATTTCTAGCAGTAAGTATAATTATCACCACCAATTAGTTGTAAAAACTACAATTTGTAATTCATAAGTTTGCAACAGAAAAAAGGTTATGATAAGCATTACCCTCTTGATAATTTCTTCAATAAAAGATTCAAGATCTTGGCAAGCATTCCGTGTAAAAAATTTTGGACAAAGACTGTGTGGTGGAAGGATTTCCGACTTTTTCATCAGCATTTTATTTCTCGCCTGTCTGGTAAAATTTTGCACTTTATTTGATACTTTTAACCATACATGTGATAGTACTAACCTTATTCACGATATAAGTATTGCTACTAGCTGTTATAGGTATAGTAAGTTTAAGTTACCATAAAATAAATGATCACAATAACGCTATGCTATAAAAAAATCTATTTCATTGGAAAATTTTAGAAAACAATATTGTAAATCTATTTGGATCCCTGAAAATGTTGAACATACAAACACCACAACTACACTATATCTAATCCTTTAATCTTCTACACAACCGCTCACCATTCATTCAACAATCAAAATCCACGCAATCACGCTAAAGTGCAAACAAACATTACCCACCCGCACACAAGCAACCTACCCCTCGCGCGATCGGTACCGACCAACCCCGTGATATTCGCCTGCACACCCGTACACACCACTCGCGTGATTTAATTTGCTAGAATTAGGGCACACGCGCGCAACCCAACCCGCCCCGATACAACCGCGCCCCGCTATTAATATCAGTTAACGAGCCGATATGATCGTCCGCGTTAACCGAAGAGAGTGAGCGAGAGAGACTACCATGCTGTGCCGCCGTCGTGGCCGACGACGATGTGTGTGCCCCCCATTGATCGTCTCGAGTTCGGCTGAGTCACGGGCGCGCGCGCGGCTGGTAGTTGCCGTAGCAGTAGAGTCCATCAAGCATTTTCACACGAGCGCAGGGGGGCCGACGAGGGTGTCGTACACACACGCGGAGGTGTGAAACGTAGAGTAAATTAATCCAATTGCCGGTGGGGTTTTCGTTGGATAGGTGTAGGTGGTCGAGTTTGACTTTTGGGAAATTGGTGTGCTGGGGGTGTTTGAGGATATAGGTGATTGAGAATTTTCGTGGTTGCGGTGCGGAAGGAAGTTGAGAAACGGAATCGGATAGAACAAAATGTTATCTATAGTTGATCATAGATTCGTTCCTCAACGGAGTAGTTTCTACGTAGCTATCTATATCTCGATGAAATTTATGTAGACGCGGAAGTTTTATGTTTTGATGTTGTGCATCTTGAGGATAAAGAAAAATGCTCAAAAATGGTCGGATGGTTATTAATCTTACCAATCAACACGGTGTTGCCGCTTGAAAATGTCAAAAGTTAGTCATAGGTACTCTGTCTCATTCTATATTAGATTTCTCGTTGATGTAACGGACAGTAGAGCTTTCATGTCACAGAAAGATTGAGAAATGTCTGTCGTACATTTAGATTGGAAGTCTACCATAAGTGTCCCTGCTAATGCAATTTTATACATTTTCCCAGACTTCTCACTGGTTCTCAATAGAGAGTATACATTAAATATCATAACGGATAAAAATCTGAAATGCAAATATCAAGTTTGGCCACTGGGTATATTATAACTTCTGGGGTTTATTGGAAAACTTTGAAAAACTTGTAACGTTCGGTCAGTTCGATTTCCTGAATAAGAACTGTTTTCTAAAAAGTGAAAAATATTTTGTTTATGTAACTATTCTTAAAATTCAAAATAAATATCGTGCTTAAAAATGTATCTATCTAATAACCATTAAAACGATCTGTACCTTTTATTTTGTACTATATTTTTGTTAACATAATCATATTTACGATCCATCAAACCGTTATTCCACATTCACTATTTGTTTTTATCACCACAATTAATCACCAGCACGCCTATATCGCCGCCCCACCAAATCAACCTCGTTTAATTGAATGCGCTCAAAAATCATTCTCTCTCTCCGCGGCACTTTTCATCCCCCGATCGTCCACAACCGATACAGCCCTTTCGATTTTTCCGCTCTCCTGCCTTCACATACAACACACACGCCATCCATACGCCATATATACTCGCTCGTCATATCGGCCTGGCGATCTGAATTATTGTTGCAGATAGGCCGGGCCAGGCGCTCGCTTGATTATCGAGGCAAGGGGGCCACGCGAACGCGCGCGACAGAGACAGCGCGAATTCGCGTTCGATTCGCGTACATGTATGTACATATGTATGTATACGTATACATACACAGGGGAGGAGGCGATCTAGCACGCATTGCATACCGATACCAATGGCCGATAGGGGGATTATCTCTCGACGATCTCGCTCCCTCTCGCCGCGGCGCGCGTCCAGATTCTCTTAGGCATTCATATATGCAAGCGCCGTTCGTTCGTTCGTTCGCTGGTTCGTTCGGAGCGCACGCGTATGTACGTACCTACGTACGTGCATTAGACTTGCATGCCGTGCGGTAAGGCGAGGCACGAGTATATGTATGTGTGTGTGTATAGAAGGGTGAGTTGAGAGAATGAGAGGTATATGGTACGCGTGTGAGAGGGGTAGGTATACCGTGTTGGTGGGACCTCGTTCACTGACCCTCTAAATAATAACTCGCGATTTCGGCTTCTTCGGCTGTCGGCTGGATTTGAGGATTGTAGTCGGATAGTGAGGGCTGGATAGGGTTATTATTGCGATGGAGGTGGATTTCGAGGATTCAGGGAGTGATGTCTGAATTGAGATTATAGTCCTGTTTTCGTAGTCATAATAAATCATGGAAAAGGTGCAGCTGTGCTTAGTTATTGTTAGCTAACTTTATTACCTTTCAATTTGTTGAATATTATATTATAAACGATTGCGTTATTAAATTTTTTTTAAGTTATTTTGTATTCATTTTAGCTATTGACGAACATTACAAAAATGAATATCTTATTTATTTATTGACGTTTTTGTTACTTCAGATTTACTGAACTCATTAGTTTGTACTAGAGCTGCCCGAGAGCAAGACAATATACAATATTTCTGTAATTATTGTCT
>UCWB01002381.1:0-14398 GCA_900474355.1 Torymus geranii
TCCGTATATAGGCGGTGGCGGTGTGTTGTTGTTTTTTATTTGCAACCGGAACACGACAAAGCGACAAATAGGAAGCGGCGCGCTTTTTGCGGGTTCGGTCGGGGGAGGAGAATTATTTGATTGAAGTGGGTTCGAAAATTATTATGCTGGATTGGACGTTTAAGTTGGGGTTAGTGTTTACTGAAGCGTTTTGAGTTGGGTGGTTATTATTTGAACGAAAAACGTTTGGGGATTCATGGGAATATTGTAGTGTCATTACTTAATAATATCGTTCGTTGAAAACTTGATGAGAAAAAGAAGTTGAAATATTGTTTTATTTTTAATAAAGGACTTCCAACAGTGTAATCCTGGTAGAAAATTAACCATATTTTATATAACTAACGTATTAATTAAATGAAAGCATTTTTAGCAAAAATGATAATATTTATCTAAAAGTTGTACTATTACTTAAAATACATATTTTATGAAGTATAAATGCCATAATTTGTTTCAGATTGGTTCACAGTTATGGAATACAAGCAATTTTCGTTTTCAGCCATAAATTTAACTATAAATAGCTAAGTTATGGTTAACATTTCTACCAGGGAAGTCTTATATCGTTATAATGACTGGCCACTTAACCCATATTTATTAAAATCTATCGATTTTCACAATTGACACGACCAAGTTCAAAGCCAAACTACACTTCATTATCAAGAACACTTGCCACATTTTCACCACCAAATTCATCCAAAATCAACGATATTATGTCATAACATTTTGACTTCACAAGTCAAACAAAAGTATTCAGCATCGCAACAATCTCAAACCTCGCCCGCAACTCCCCCGCTAAAAATACCTCAACCTCAACCGGCGAATCTGCCGCAAGACACAACAAAGATACCCACGCTGCACGGAGGAAAAACAAACGAAACATCCGATGCGCATGCACTGGGGCATCAAAAGGAGCGGCGAAGGAAGGGAACATAGCGCGACCGCAGCTGAGCGTGACAACCCGTGCGCTGATACTTATACAAAGGATATATTCGCTCGTCGCGCGCCAGGAGTTTCCATTTCCTCAGCGATTTTCCATCAGTCGCCCGTTTTTACGTGGAGGGGATTTTTCTCGTTACCTGTGAGGTCTCGTGACTTGTCGGAGGTGTGCATTGATATTAGTATTAATAGATATTTGTTAGATTTTTTATATACAAAGTATAAATTGCTTAAGTAACAAACGGGACCTGATCGAAGGAGGAAAGGAAATAAAACTTGGGGGGAAGGAAAAATTATCCCGAGCGTTGCATCAGAGCAGTGCACTTTGTAAATTAAGTTAATTACGTTGATAATTCAAGATGCTGACAGCTGAAAAAAATGATCATTACCCGACTAACGGTTCATAATTCAGTCTAAAACAATTACAGGTTTGCTGACCCGATTACAGTGTTTTTTCCATGACTGCCGCAGGTAAACCTGTTTTCTTAGAACAAAAGTCAATGGAACGATTCAACATACTTGTTATTATAAGATTCAATTTATTTGACAATTAATCTTTAACGTACCAAGTGTACAAAAGGTGCTAAACCAAACCTGTTTATCAAACGATATCATTATCTCGCAGTACTTCGTATACTTGTGCGACAACGTTTTACTTGAAATTATTTAAAATTCTACTCTTCAAAAATGTTTACAACGATCATCATTCAACATTTCAACACGAAATATACGCATAAATATATTATCGTCCAGATACAACACATAAATCCCCTTTACGAGTCGTAAATCGACCAAAAATTCCGGAATATCACTCGCCTCTCGTTTCCCCAAAATCGTTTGATCCTCGCGCAAACAAACCATCTCTCCGGAAATACCCACCCACACATATATACCACTTATACGCGCAAACACACACAGATAGGAACGAGGTTTACCTAATGCGCTGCCTCCGCTGGCTGCAGTAGAAGTACTGCCGACATATCGCCGGATCGTGATTCATCATCATGGCCGCCGCATCTTCATCGCAGCCTTCACCTTCACTCCGGGCGAATTGCTAACTCGCTCGAGCGGCAAACGAAGATTGCCACCGAAGAGTAAAAGGGAACCCTGTGAGAGTGTAGACTGTGAGATATATATATACCGTGCCGGACATCGGCATGGTTCATTTGGCCGAGATTCTATGGTTCGGGCTTTGCGTGATGGTGCTTGGTGTTGCGCGCATTTGGTGTTTTTGTCATTTCCTTTTGTACGTATTACACAATTTTAGTACAAAAGATTCGTGTTTCGATACACGAGAAATCTATTAAATTCTCTTAGGTTACATAATACGAAAGAATAGTAATAAAAATGAAGCGTAACATTTGTAATCGAATATATAAAAACATTGATACACTTCAATTGAACATATATACAATGATTTAATTTTCATTTATCTATGTGATTAAATAATTCAAATTCTATTTACGATAAAGGGAGATCAGGTCAAGCGTAATTCAATTGATGGAAATAAACTTTGAAAATATACTAATTATTCACAGATGATGAATAGTTCAATAATACCGATCGCAATTGAATTAGAGCGCGCTAATACATGCTAATCACTTATTGCACAAAATAATGATTCAGAACGCAATTTGCAGTGCTTAAATTTTCAATCTAATATAATGTGGTGACACAAGTAATAACAAGTATTTAATTGAAACTGACGTATCAGTCATTTTTTTATCACGTAAATTAATTTACGCCTGTGTCACCTGACTGAGTTTATGGTCCGAGACCTATTTTAAGCATACACTGGTAAACTTATATTTCTCAGAATGATTTAGTAATGAAATAATTAAGTTTGGCAGTATATGCGATTATCACATTGATCATACGTTTTATAACTGATAACACGTGTCTTTTCAAAATGTTATCCTTATTTTCGTGTTCAAAACTACAGAAAAAGTAAATATAATACAGATAATTTCATGTTTGATTTTAAAACGATACTAACAATCACATAAAAAAAATTGAATTATATAACTAAAGCATATAAATTTTAATAATTTCTTACATTTTAATCATCACATCATTCCTGTTTCTACTTATTTATAATAACTGAATACATTCAAATGACAATCTTAGCTATTCAGCAGATTCACTCTGAAGGTTGAAATTTCAATATGTATTAGAACAACTTCGATTCCCATCCTCAATGATTAATAATGAAACGATGTAGCACGGAGAATTTCTGCAAGTCTGGAATTAGAGCAACCATAATATTTTTGCCATCCTATTCATTAAAAAAAACTCTTTATTATTAGTAACGAGGTCTGAAGCAGCGAGCTACATAAAGCCAATCGATAATTTTTTCATCATACACTCCATTTCATTCCTTTTGCAGAAACTACTCTACATTCATGCTCGATATAGCCTATAATAACTATAGTCAAAGAAACTAGACCAAATTCGAATCCGCGCGTCATAATGAAAGAGCTCGGGTACAGCGTCAATGTCCTTCTTCGACGCCTCCACATGCCTCTTTCACGCCGCGTATACGCCTCTGCAATCTTCGTTCAAGTACATCTATATGATTGTCGATAGTTCAAGTTCAATTTGTCGCTTTTGTCGCGTGTGTATGTAAAAACAGCGCGAAAATCGCGCCTTGCGTGAATATTAATTTGACATAAGCTTAATAAAGAGATTGGAAACGTTCCTTTATGAATATTAATTCGCGGGAAACTCGGAACAAAGTGGAATTAATTGGAGATTTAAACGAGGCTGTCACTGTTTATGTTACGGTTGTCGATTAATATGTTGTGGTCAGGATGCAGGTGTGAATGAAGATGGCGGATTCGATTGAACGGTGATGTGATTTATTGTCAACGTTTGATTTGTCAAAGAAAGGTTGGATTGGTGTAAAAATATATAGTTTTAATTTATACTTTGGTATTATTTAAAAAAAATCAGATTTTTACTTCGTCAATGCTACAGAAATTGAGACAATATAATTTCTGGATTAAATTAATTATCTTTTACATAATGGATCATTATTACGCTCAATTGTCATATGATATGGTTACCAGTGCCATATCCTTTGCAAAACAATATGTTTGATCTTAAATTGATATTATAATCCTAGAATTAAAAATCAAATTAAAATTCTATGACAAGCTGTCAGTTATTTGCAATGCCAATAATTAAAAAAACTTATTAGATTAAATCCGAGATTTTAATACTTCCTGGCTATAAAAACACTTTCAACGCCATTTAAAGTTAAAATAATTAAATTCGAGTAATTAAAAAAGCTATCTAACCACCAGCGACAATCTCGACTTCATTGACGCTCCCGTGTCGACAGGCTAATTAAGTTTTTACCCAATTTCACAAGCCATTCCCTCCAATTTAATTGTCGCGAGCGTCACTGGAAAATAATTTCATTTCCGAGGCAAACAACAACAATCGCGTGAAAAAACATATCAAGTCAAAGAATGCGAGATGCGCTCGCGTAAGCGCATAAACACACGACGCAAGGTTGTGAGCTTTTAACAAAAAGCGTCTAAAATTATACGCGACTATTATAATGCGTTCTTTTTTGTCTATCTCTCTATCTCACCGAGGTTTTTGCAGCCGCAGATTTAGGCTTTTTGCATCATTGGCAAGGTTTCCTCACGATGCACTCGAGCAATACAACGAGGCGGATAATTGTACGGTTTTATGGAGATTACGGTATATTAGTTGTCTATTTATATATGGTATAATGAATATTTGAATTTCAATGCACGCGCGCGCCACGCGTTATTATTATTTATGAATTGTGTTCTCGTGTATATTTTTCAGCCCTGTGGTTTTAAATGGCCGGAGGAGCAGCGCGGTGACTTAATGAAGAACGAATTCTTTTTTTCTTCTTTTTCGATGCCGTGCATTTGATGAAATGCAAATCTATGCGGAGGATTACGAAATACCACGTAAGTAAATATGTATAATAATTCTCGTCCACCGGTATATACACTGCTATGCGGATTTATGAATCTCGAAGTATAATTTTTACTTCCTTGGAACTTTTTACAAAGATACATCTTTGCTAGATTGTGGTATCTATTAGATGTATTATCGTGAAGAATTTACGAAACTACATTTCATGTATAGTAATTAGTGTTATAACGTAGCGATCGTTCCACGCTACAAAGTCGCAAATCTGATGAGTAATCGTGTGATAGTAATAATTATTTAGATCGGTATGTAATTGCGAAAAAATGTATTCTTGACCACAATATATTATTTTTAAAAAAAGTGTAATCAATATGATAAAGGATATTTTTTTGTATAAAAATAGTCAAACACATAGTGGTTAGTAAGATAATTATAAATAATGAACTCTAATGATACAACGATTTTTCTTTTCTGCGTAAAAATTAGCCGACAAAATAGCAACGCGTGGTTAAAACTATTTTTGCGTAAAATCAATGAAATTTCTAATCACGGCTAAAAATACAAAGCTTACAAGTTTTCTTTCCAAATTTACACCAACTACTTTAATATCCAGAAACGTCACTATCCATCATCACACCCCACGAGCGAGCCGTGAACAAAATCGTCCGCAGATTGCATCGACCGGCGTTCACAATCGCGTCTATAGTTTCGCGCGCGCGAGTCTTGCCGCGTTCGCGCGTCTGCGCTGGCCGCCTGTGTGTCTATCGATTGCGGTGCCGTTTCAATTTTTGATGAGCAGCAGCACGCGCGCGTTAGATAACTGCGCTAGGCAAAGCCGGACTTCGACCGATGAGAGCGAACAAAAAAAATGTGTGCGTGCTGCGTCGTTCGATAATTCAGGTAGCGCAAGCTCGTAAAGAAGCGATTTTTCGGGCGCTAAAGGATTTATTATATTATAGATGACGATCGAAAAGATATTGACGAATATTTGGGGTATAACGAACGTGGCGTAGTTTTTTTTTGTATGTTGCTCGGAGCGACTCATCTAACCGCGTATATACGATTTTTCATTTAAGCTTCAAGGATTTGTCAAACTGGTTTTTGCCTGTTGTGACGAACACGAAAGTTACGCGCAGATCAAAATTTTTCCGCTAATCCGTTGCACGCGGGGCAATGATAAAAATTGCCGGCGATTTTATATTGTTGTATATTTGAATTTCAAATAGAGACTCCGGAATATTGCTCTATCATCGGATTCAAATTAAATAATTTAATAGCTCTCGATTTGAGTGTGTATTAATTGGAGTTTTAATTGTTTGATTATGTGTCATTTGAAAAGAGCATTATGTATTATCGTTGAAACGATATATGATTGAAACTGCAGAGTGCATTTTATTATCGGGGACCGTTAAATTTAAATATTAAAACGAATGGCTATTGCAATGTACAATTGTTTAAACAATAGCGTTTATTTCATGTCAAACATATATGTATGATCGTGAAAATAAAAACAGAAACTTCCGTATAGAAATGTAGAGCGCTGTTAAAAATCGGTATAACCGTACAGAAGAAAAACGATAAAAAAAAAGAATAACAAATAGTGATGTACATTTTTAGCTTCACATTTGCGTTGGTACTTACTACTTTTTTTTTCATTGTTTGCGCGCAGGGTCTTAGATTTTCTCTTGGAGCTCGTATATTTTTTGAATAAATTATATACACGAGTCCGTGAAAAATACATTGCTTTTGTCGATTTTTATAGCGATAAATATTATGGTTGCTAAAATTATTTTCTTACTTCTATTTGCCTTGCAATAATATATAAAAAAAAAAATATTTCTGTTGGAATGTATTCACCATTTGCTATAGTATTATTTTTGACTATGCCTGCGGGCTTTAGCCACCGTACAAAAATAAATGATTAATCTTTCTGCGATCAAACTAAAGGTATGACTAATTCGGCGCTGAAGAAATAAACAGTTGTTTGCTCAATCGACGGCAATGTTAATTTATAAGTATTGTCAGTTGGTTAATAATAAATATCACCACTATAACACTATTATTTATCATATGTTATCAACTATTGGTACGGTAAACTATACAGCACGCTCATCGATTACGTTATTTAGAATGTTGTAAAACCGTACAAGCGTGACAGTCACGTTAACAAATAACAACCAACGAAAAAAAATCAATTAATTTTCATTTTTCCGAAAATTCATTTTAAATCGCTGGAAAATTCCAGCCGGAACGTGACATTTTTCCTCCAAACACGCGTTCCTCAACAACGGAACCTTCTTCACCAAATCACACTCTTGCAAAAAAAAACATAACTAACATAACACCAAATTTCCAGCCCTCAGGAAATGACAAAACCACTGTAACGCGCTCCAATACCACACAAGCCTCCTCCTCATCTACCTGCGTCCACAGAAATCACATCAATCGCTTTTGCACCAAGTTCACGCAAAGCCCGAACTCTATCCCCACACCTGGACGACACGTACCCACGAGAAATCCCAAAAAAAAACGGTACACCAAGTGGAGCGGCAACAGCAGCGTGTATATACGTACGTACGCGCGCGCGGTCCGAGTCGAACTAACCGCCGACGAGACGTCTATACACGGGGGGCGACGCCGGCCGCGCGCTCGCGAACCTTGAGAGAGGATCGCTGCGGCGAGTGTGACGTCGCCGCGTAGCCGCCGCCGTATAACAGTACACAGCCGGGTCACGTGACGAGAGCTCTGTGCTGCGAACGCGAGAGCGTGGAAGTGTATGGATAAAGCGTTGGATAAGTCCAGATGGTGTGGAGAGTGTGTATACTTGTATGCGGTTTGCCGGTGCATTGTGGTGTCTTCTTTGTGTAGTGGACTTTTGGCGTGGGCCGGAGTGTGGGATATGGATGAGGAGGATATGAGAAGGGAGTGGTTGTTTGCAAAAATTTAGACGATTGGGAGAGGATTAGAGTGGGAGAGTGATGGGTGGGAAAAGAAGGAGGCTCTATTTTTAAAGATCGCGCCGATCGCGTTTGAACTGTTCAATGTTGAAAAATAATAAAACATACATTATTGATATTAAATTTTAATGCATAATTAATTGGTAAATAATATTAAAAAAACTTGTTGTAGTTGTGATATACAAATTTAAAATTTGAAGTGCGGAAGTAAATAATTCAAAATGTGAATTTTTTATTATCAAGTTCAAATTGATGTATTATGAAAATTGAATGCTTATAAATCTTCTTCTTAACGTGTACACTCGATACTTTTCCTCGTTTCTCGCACCTCATAAAATTTCTATCCTCATCCAATTTATACACTTGGAAAATCCGACTGGAAGTTTGATATTGAATCTTTTCCATTTAAGTAGCAGGAATAGAAAATTATTATACAAGTGTTTTAAAAATCCTCACTCGAATTATATTTCACAATAATCTGAAGTGTTGAATTCGACATATTTTATGAAGAGAGCCCGCACCGATCAAACTAATAAATCTAATCGTTATCAATTTAATGGGAATCTATTATCGGCTAATTGTATAATTACTTCTATAAGCAAACATATAAGTTTTAACCGACGAGGTATGTATTTTCTGAGGTAGCTGAACAAAGTCAATCTGTTGAAGTAATATTCACTGACATTGATAAGGAACAAAAGAACTGATGGTTTATGAATACACAACGCGCGTCGACACAAGAGATTATAATACTCTTCAAACTCGATTGATGACTCATCATCGGCAGTGTGATACACCATCTATCATAACGGTACATATCCCCCAGAAATCACTAATTGAAAATATGTTAAACACGCGCCGAATTATCCTTATAATAATACATAATATATAATACGTGTACAACATTACGTGGCATATCTCAGCTGTAATCTAAAAATATTTTTAAACGAGACGCTTCTCTTCTTAATCGAGACTTGATATTGTTCGAATGTAAATTTCGTGTAAATCCCAACTAAATGTATATCTATAACTAAAAGTTATTACCGTATATATTCACTAATGGAACTACATTTAAATAATAATAGCGCCGTTAATAGAAATCTCAAAAAACCGCACTTTTTTATCCAAGAATCGAACTTTACCCACTTCCCTCGTCCTCTCACGGTCATCGACCCGTGTACATTTTTTTCCAGCAGCTGCCAGAACTGTCGCACTTGGAACCACATTAAATCCACGGTATAATGACTCGCGCGGCATATGTTTCGGATAAACAAGCACGACTCGATCATGCAAATCGATGTCGCAATCGTTTCCGGATCCAAAAAGTCGTCGTGTCATCGTCGTTGGTACACTCCTCCTCATCGTCATCACCAGTTTCCGCATTTTTCTCAACATGTAAGTATATATAAAAATCGCGGGTACCTTGAGCTAACGCTGCACAGTGGAGGTTTGCATGTCCACAGGCGCGCATTAAAAAATCACGCGCGAGGGAATTTACATTAGAAGCGTGCAGCAGGGTCGGTATTACCTATGACCAATATTTTGCCTGGGTAAATTTGCTCGGTCGCACGCTGTATGTGCGCCTGAGTGTTACGGGGCACCATCGTGAACTTGTCTCGGGTGATTACGCTTGTTTGTTCGTAGCGGGCCGATGTTCATGCTTGTGGTAGGTATAGAATTTTGTTTACCTGTGAAATTTTAGTCGTTAAACATGGAAAATCCAGAG
The DNA here is from genome assembly GCA_900474355.1 of Torymus geranii. NCBI lineage: Eukaryota > Metazoa > Arthropoda > Insecta > Hymenoptera > Torymidae > Torymus > Torymus geranii. The sequence goes on from UCWB01002381.1 coordinate 9,571, forward strand.
TTCAAGATGTCAGGTGTGAGTGTGAGTGAGGTCAGCTTTAAATTTTTTACATGGAAATTTGTTTACGATTTTAAAATTTATAGGTTTATGGTTCTAGTAACAGATGCGGGATTGAAAGATTTAAATTATTATCGGTGTACCTATCGTAAATTGATAAGATTATATAATAATTTATTTCATGTATAATCGTAAAACACCCTGTAAGTATACACCTTATTTATCGTAAGTTTATAATTAGATTATATTACGTTGAAATATAAAGATATAGAGGCCGCGAAGTGATTCGTACAAGTGATACGCGACACATGACAAAATCTCCGAAAATCCATCAGGTATTATTATACACACGAACGGCGCGGCGATGAAGATAATTATTTCGTCCCGCGCGATAAAATATACTTATATATATACATTTTGACAGTATGATTACACCGTTATATAGACGTAATCCCATTAAAGGCAATTATTCTCTCTGCCGCAGCTCTTTAAGACGTTTACATTGGCGCGGTTCGGTGAAAAATGGGATGCAATAAAATTTACTCGATTGCGCGATCAATTCCAGAGGCGAGACAATGATTATTACGTAACCGTTGCAGCGCGCGAGCGAAAAAACTTGCTCAATGTGGCTTACATAAATGAAGCGTTTGTGTGTAGTAAAGACAGACGCAAGTAAATCATAATTTTGACAAATTTTGAGGTAATAGCGCCGCAGTCGCTATAAGGTATAATACGTATATCGTTGGCGCGAGGACGTCGGTTTAGATGAATTTCAGTGATGTAACAGCGCGCACTGAGTTATTATCATCGAGAGCTTTCTGATTGGTGGACTCTGCGTCGATGGTGTATTATAGCAGTAAAATATCGGCGTTTTATTACGCGGGATTATATGTCAAGAGTTTGTATTTCGAAAGTTTAACCAATAATTGGATCGATTAATAACTAGATTTACGAAGTGTGGTTCCCTCAGTTAGACGCATTTTACTTTAGCTATAAAAAGTATTGTGATCTACTATATTGTAGTATTATTAGTAAATAAAGCAAAATTTCAATTAATCATGCGACATTTTATTAATATAATATTTGCATATTATATTTATTTAGGATTTAAAGTTATTTTCGTAGAATTTAATATGCTATTGACTTTGTGCTGAATATTATATTAAGGTTATTTATTATTTCCACAATTAATTAGAATTTCAAGAATATGGCTCGCAATATTCTATTATTAAAAATAATATCAAAGAGGTTAACCTATTTAATAAAACTTTTATTCGCAGTTTTTATTCCAAATATTTTTATACACTTCCTTATATTCGTTTTTACATTCATCGTAACATCTAAAATAGTCCCTACTACACGTGTATATAAGGTATGGCAATAAAAGAAACGTTCGATTGACACCTCCTGCAACTTCTCTCACAGCTCTTTCGGATTTCACATTCGTAAAACGAAACTTGCGCCTCCACCACCAAGATTTATATCTCACTGCTACAGAATCTCTAACGATATCCAACAACCGATTACACCAATTTACTCGAATCCCCCGTTGCAATCTCGCACCCTAGGCTTTTAAAGTAAAAAGCCTTAACGCTTCTACAGCGAAATCTCGTTCGTGAATTTTCGAAAGTTCCGGCGCATTTGAGGCGCAATCGGGTCTACGCCTATCAAGTCTTCCCGCCCGTGAAATTGCCGTATTTTATGCACGGAAAACGCAGGTGCGGACGACGCGTCGTCAACTACCTCTGGGTGGCTGCTGCAACTCGCTCGTAAAGCAGGTATATCTGTAGCGCTCGCGCGAGTTTACGCCCGCGAGTTTTTATCTTTACGAGTGGGAGTGAAATTTTTTCGAGTCGGACTGCTATGTGGATGGCTCTTCGGGGTTTTTGAATAAGTTGTAAAAGTCGTTTGGAAGATTTGTCTTTTCTGATTTTCGTCGGGTACGAGAGTTTTTATGGCGCTCGGGTTCTTTGAGAGTTTCTGGCATTGGTGTGGATATATATTATTTTGGAAAGAAACCCATTTGTTGGTAAAATTACACTTGTGGATTCAAATATATTTACACAAAAAGATTTTTTTCATCTCTCTAAAGTTTAAACTCCAGATGACCCAGCGATTTTGTGGATTTGGGTTTTGAAGACTTTACGAATCTCTTGTCAATATGTAGTGACGTATATTTGTTTTCGCGTCTGGAGTTAAGTGTATTTGTAAAAGTCTGTTGTACTTCCAAACCTAATAAAACTGGAAAAAAGCGTACAGTTCAAATAATCAACTTGGTTTAGCGAATATTTTGCTAACCTCTTAGCTATTTCAATTATGCGTGGTTTTTATTAACTCGATCGAAATGTTGAAAATGTTATAGAAACATTGCTCAAGATGCTCATTTTATTTTGTATAATAAATACAATATTTACTCTCTTATACTTATTATTATAAATAACACATACAGTGAATAAAATTTTATTTCCAAGAATTCTTTATTTGTCTTACTCATTACGAATTCAGAGTAATCTCTCCCGCAAACAATAATCAACGAACCTCAATCACTGCACCTCAATCACTGCTGAAATAAAAATACGCAATTCTCCATATAAAAAATTTCTAATCAAATAATTCTGTCTGATTCATCTCTGAAACAATCAAACCACCCCATCCTCCAGACGCTTCCCTATAATACACCCCTTCGCTCTGCCATAACCCCGCACCTTCGCTCCCCAACTTCACGCTCGACCGTCCCGAAAAGTCATCGAACCGCCATACCCCTACCCGATGCCACTGGCGCGGTGCAGCGCGTGTATCAGGACCGCAGGAGTAACGCCCGAGCTATACGGGATGCACTCGGCCGGTGCATCGTGTCTCGTCTCCCCCCCTCCTTTGAGTTTCGCACGCGCGCCGGATGCACCGGGGCTGCTGCTGCTGATGCATCTTTTGTCTCGGCGCTAGGAAGGCGTGGGTCGAAAGAGAGACACAGACGGGGAGAGAAGGATGGTTGGAGGTTTGTGAATGATGCTGTTGGGGATAGGGAATGGTTGGATGTGGGATTGATGATTGGAAATATATAAATAGATTTTGTTGAGAAATTGGGTGGAGTTGGTTGTGTGGTAGTGAAAGTAACTGTAAACATTGGTGAATATCTTGAATGAGCTTGAATTTGTGATGAAGGTACTGGGGTTTGGGTAAACATTGCTTCGTTCTGTGATGATGTTTGTAATTTTTATAACAAGTTGTACATGAATCATAGATAATTTTTTTTTATTTATAGTTTTTTTTTACCGTATGTTATAGGAAATGCAAAATGCCAGTGATAATAAAAAGTACCAGTAACAGTAATCTTTTAAGAAATTAATTAGCTTCATCGTCGATATGACGTATTCATCTCTCAATAACGAATTGAAAGGTCAACTGTGTCAATTTTATGCGCAATAAAGATGTAAGGTTAACACCTGGAAGGAATATTAAGACATCAAAAGTGTGTTAATTAATCGTTTGAACTTATGTGTCAAATGAACTGACCAATTTTGCAATTGATTTAAATTAATGAAAAAGTAAATTCGCATGAAATCGTTTGCAAAGTGTCATTGATTGACAGATTTTAAATGAGAGAAGTAATTGATAAATAGAGTAGGCGTTAAATTTTATTTTTTTCATCTGAAATAATTTCAATCATGATTTTTAATTAAAAATTCAATATCATCAGGTCAGCAAATAAGTAAAATCCACTTTTTAATTTAAAAATTCGATTTATTCTATTTCACGGTTTTTGTTTCAAGTTTATTTTTATTTACTCGCATTGTTGAGCCGCTCGCAATCGATCGCGCCGGAACGTTTTTACATTCGACAGGACGATTCTAATGGCTGAGCGATTGACTATTGAATATGAATTTGAAAAATGAACGGAAATTAATTCGCTGCTGAATGTAAGTAGGGCGTCCCTCGACTATGGTGTACGCGCTCACACATACATTTTCGCCTAGGTAGTCGCGTGGCCTAATTTTCCCACACGTGCCATTGAAAGTAGCAATTTGATTAATGGCTTTATTTTGCATCTAGCGAATTCACCGAGAGCGAACGTTACAATACATTTTTTCTGCATTCGAAAATAGCGTATCTATTGATTCTGACGCGCGTGGGACGTTGCATTATGCATCGGTTAAATACGTTTACTGTGAGCGTTTAAAGTATTTCTTTTTTTTTTAATTAAAAATGTTTCTTTTTTTTATCAAGTAAATGGATAATAATTAGCAAATGTTGAAAATTAAGGAGATTGTAAGTAATTAATAGCGCCAGTCGCGTGATAATTTTCAAAATATTTGCTTTGAATCGATAATTATATATTTGTACTGACTGGAGTAATAATGTATGGCGTCATTATTATTTATAAAGATGCCAGACTCTTTTTTTAGACAACTATAATGGACGTTTTGTTTGTCACGAAGAATAACGAAGTGTAAATTTAAATTAAGACGAGTGCACCAATAAATGACGCAGCATCAGATGGTTGGGAAAAAATAAGAACTTATAATCATCTTTTAACATTTAAAGTTACAAAAAATTGAGTTAGTAATTAAAACAATTAAATATTTTTATCTTATAAATCTATACATTAACTGTCCATTAATAATCTCAACACATTAATGTATAGATTCAGCTTTTCTTCTTTGTATTTTACATACAAATTTGAGGGGGTAGTTCAGAATACCAATGGTCAAAAATAACGAAGAGAAAATTCCCGATGGTCACAAATTCCGAAAATTATTTTGACAATGGTTCATACTAACGAAAATCAAATGTCAGAAAGGTCGAATGTCGAAGTTGAAAATTATCGACGGTT
>UCWB01002382.1:0-14399 GCA_900474355.1 Torymus geranii
TGTATAACGTGTATACAAAAGTCGCTATTATATAGGTGACGAAAGTGGAGATGAAAATTGTAGGTGCGAACGAGGAGATGGGGCTTTTGCATTTCGAAAATAGAACGCGCTCGCGTGACGCTTATATTTGTTTATCGAGTAATTAGTCGAACGAAAGTTCGTTAGAGCTCGTGTAGTAGTCGGAAATTATACTTCGCCGTGTATATGCACTACAAAGAAATTTGCGTTCGGGTTAATTGGGGCTTTAAAAATGTCATTCATTATGTATATAACGCGTGCGTGTCACTTTGTTACGTGAGAACGACGTATAATGTACGCAGCGCGCCTAACTTTCAGCGCGCTCGTGATGGGGAGGAAAAAAAAAGCTGTAGATGGGGTTCGACGATACCGACGGGGCAATTTTAACTTTTCGCTATATGGGGCTCGTATACTAAAAAAGTTCCATATTAATAATGTAGAGAATGTATTTTCAAAGTGAAATTATAATATATACATGTTTGTAGTAATATGATAGGGTTTGTTTTCGTGGCACAAGCGTAGACGAAAGTTTATTGGCGGAGAGCGTAGCCGATTAATACGTTATATTTGTTTGCTTTATACAATTTCAATGATGATATAAACCAATTCGGCTAGGTATTATTTGTTAGTCGCTGCAGGCGGGTGAGGCGCATCGTCGGTGTACCGCATTTACCGCTATGTTTAGATACACACACATACACACATACACGACAATCGCGCAAAGCGAGTATATTTACCGGAAATTTCATCGTCAGTGTATAACAAAACGATCGTTAAAAATTCGCTAAACGCACAAGTATATAAGCTGTTGAATCGTGATTTTCTCACTTATCACGCTCAACATATATTAACAGTCTCTATTATATACTCATTACAGAACAGCGACGCGCCTGCACGTGGTAGAAGATTAAAATCCTTTGATATCCCACCGTTCACTCGTAATTTGCATAATACACTCTTTTAAAGCAAAAAAAATATCCATCGCCTCTTTTCCACTTCTCGCCTCCACACGCGATACCCAAAAACCTACGTCACGAAAATACTCGCATGTACTTCCTCCTACCCACATACATACACATACACCCAAGAGGGGTTAAATTCACAGCGCGGCCGATGACTCACGGAATATAGAGAAGCCGCGCGGGGGGGTAGGTATAGGCGCGCGGAATGAGCTAGCTCGCCCGCGCATGCGCTCTCTCATCCCCCGTCGAATGCTGGTGGTAGGAAACGCCGCCGCCGCCGCCGTCACGGCGACGTTGCAGGGGGGCGCGATTCCGCGAACCGACCGGGGGTTCAGTATCCACCCGACCGCCGGCGCTGATCGATCGATACACTCAGCCACGCGCGCGCGTATATATTTTTGTGTGACGCGAGTAGGAAGATATATATATATAAAAATAGAGTCGCGCGTTAAAGAGAGATACACCGGTGGTGCCGGAAGAACGAGGAACACGTATATAGGAGGAAGGAGGTGAGCAGAGGTATGAGATGCAAGGGGTTCTGATGTATATAGACGCGCGGTCTGGGCGCTTTGAGAGTCAAAGGGGAAGAAGCGCCTCGCTCGGGTTTCGGAGGTGTATGTATATGCAGGGGGTTGATGGTCTCGTGTTGCGAAGCGTGTGCCAAGTATACATGCACGTCTGTCTGCGTATATTTCGTGGATTAATTCTCATTGGCCAACTTTTGAATTTCCCTAATTAAATATACACTAGGAACAACCGCACGCGTATATTATGCGTATGCAATGCGATATTAATGATGGAACAAATGTATAGTCCCCTCTCTCTATTCATCGTCGCCGATGAAGAAGAAAAAAAAGCTTCTTTCGTCATACCCCCGAACGTATCGGCTCAATACAACGGCTCGATATCCGTTGAGTCATCGCGCTCTGACGACGACGACGTCGGGGTAGCGCTATATAGCACCCCTCCGTTTAATTTTTCACCAAATCGAGCCCGCGTTATTTTCCTGCCTGCAGCGTGTATACAACCTTATTGGGCTAAGTATATACGCACGCATCAGAGAGATTTTTCTCTCTTTATATAGCGAATCATTGCGATTTCTCTCTGCATGGGCTATATAGGTATATAATGTACTCTCTTATTCAGCGATCTCTCTCGGTCTATTCGACTCTATTGCGGTTTTTCCTTTGCCCCCCGCGAGCGACGAGACTGCGCTCTTTCTATGAAGGGACATTAACCTGATTTGGTTGCTATACCGCGCGCGGTTTTCAGCATCATCTATACCCGTGATTAACTCCGCGCAATATCCTTTTTCCCTCCCACCATTCACATACCAGTATACTCCTCGCTAAGTAAATCCTTTGCTCGCGAGGCGAGAGTAACCGATATCTAGCTTACATCCGTTCCGCTCCCTACTCACAGACACACAAGTATATACGAGGAGGGGGTGAGTTTAAAGCGCGCTCACCGCCGCCACTTTAAAAGCTCATTGACCCAATTTCACGCGGGCGTTCTTTCACACGCGCGCGATGACCCCCCCCCGCCGTCGCCCTGCACGATTTTCGCGTATCCTATACCTACTGGCCCTGTTCGGGGAAGGGGGGGATACCTGGTGCCGCCTGGCAACTCTTGGGAGTCGATCGATTGGCTGGAGAGGGGGGAACGGGGTGTTGTTGCCGACGGCGTTTATACGTCTTTTTAGAGAGCATTCGTATATATATCGGGCGAAATGAAAAATTTCCCTGCGACTGCGTATGTACGTGGCTTTATATCCGGTAGTGGATAGCGTATGACGACCCCCGGAGTGAAGGTCTCTGCTTTATTTCTATGAGGGAAATGAGAGGAGAAATAAGGTTTTCAGGTTTCCAGGTAGAGCGCAGGAACGTAATTTTTTTACTCGGAGTACGTTCGTATAGGGTTACCGAGATATCCCTCTATTTTACGGGAACATTCGTCAGTTTACCAACAGCTTTTTCCAACTATATAAATTCGTACCAACCGGCTAGAATATACACACACGCGGGTACTATGCTAACTCCCGAATTGTACGTTATACTCTAAACCCCTATATGTACGTATAAGCGTGAAAAGCAAGCAGAGAGAGCCCGATATCTCGCTCAAGGCCGTTATTACGAGCGCACAGGCTAAATACCTGAGCTCGTAGTCTCTCTCTCGCCGAAAGTTCCCCGTGCTCGCGTTGCCGGGCAACGCTGCTGCCGAGCGCGATGGGGGGTTCGTCGTCGTTTTGCTCTCTATATCTCTCTCTCTCGCTGGATGCTTGATTAATTGCTCGCGGCGATAAAATTGAACGATGAGCTGTAGTATGCCGGGATTCGCGGCTCGAAGATGAGAAAACACAGCTTATTTTCCGTGATATTCTTATAGTAATAATAAACAAACTCTTAATCCTTCCTCTCGCTTTCATCACCTTCGTCTCGAGAAAGACACTGATTTATCTTCCCGACTGCAACAGCAGCAGCGCGGTGACGACGGCGTCGTTCCTATACTCAAAAACTCTGCCGGGCGTGCGTGGCATCGACGCTGGGCATGCCTGAAAAATGTTAATTACCCAGCAGCGTCTCTCTCTTCTCTCGCAGGTATATACACTTATATATATATATACCGACCTATACCAACACAGAGAGCGAACGCTCGACGCCTAGCGCGTGCGTTGTGTCTCCCCCTCTTCTCTCTCTCTTTCCCAGTTCCCCCTACCGAGAGCACGAACCGCGCACGAGAGAGATGCTCTAGCGCTCGCTCGCGCCGCACTCTCGGCAGTCGTGCTCTGTTTGTGTTCTCGTACGCCGGCCTGCAGCAGCAGTAGCAGACTCCGTTCGTCGGCGGCGTCGTTCAATTCTTCTTCGTTCTCTCTCTATTGAAGAGATTTCTTCGTACGTGTGTATATATAGTGAGTGTATATGAGTGCGAAATGTCGGAGGGGCGACGACACAGTGACCCTCTTCAAGGGCGGTGGAGGGGCTGAAAATCGTTCTTTCGTGTATGTGTGTGTGTGCTGTTTCCGTGGGGTTATCTCGCGTGATGGATTTTCTCGAAGCTTTGTGTGTGCAGCCGATGAAGGATCGCCGTTTTCTACTACCGCAACGCGCGCTTTCTTCGAAGAAGGAGGATAGATGTGACAGTTGAGCTCGTGCGCGACTGTGAAAAGCAGTGCGCGACGCTGGAGTTTCTTTATATACTCTTCTTTTCACTGACCGACGATGCTGTGTGCGTCGATATATATACAGTATAGAGGGCTATTGTGGAAATTAAATAACAAGTGTATCTAAGTACAGAACGCTGAGAAAGAAAGGACTGGGGTTTGTTTACGAACCGAGGAGATGAGAAATCTATCGACTGCGTGTTTCTTTTTCATTACAACAAGTGCTAATGATTATTGTTACAAGCAAAATACGTATTGTGTCCTGTGATCTTGAGGCACCTTTAATGTTCTCTATATTATTATAAATTCGTGTATTATAATCAACGGTTATTTACAACATATAATTCCCAAGTTACATTCGTTACCTCCATCGTTTTCTCCCATCGCGCATACACATTATTACACACACGCACATACACCGCGCTCTAATACTTTCATCAGCTCCTTATTTCAACGCAAATAATTACCTTATTAATAACACCTCCCACGCGTTCGTATCAATAATGCAAATAAATTGAATCAACACACATACACATAAATCCGGAATGACACCAACCCTCCCCCAAAAGAGCGTCGTCCCTCATTTTAGCGAGAGACAGCAACGCTTTCCGGGCTAGTCGTTGACCTCTCGTTTAAAAATGAAAATAAATTAAATATCTCTCTCTAACCGGCGACTCTGTGTTTGCTTGTTGGCAGGACGCGACGTTGACGTCGCCGTAGACCACAAAACTCCATCCACGGGATCACCCGCGTGCGCGCACGCGCACCGAGTGAAAGCACATAGCAGCAATAGCAGCCGCAGGAACTGAGGAGGAGGCGGCTATCGCAGCTACACAAGAGGCTCCGTTATCCAGTGAGTACCCATATATAATATATTAATGTTGTGTGTATCTGCGTGCCATGCCTTTTGCGAATCGAGACGACGACGGGAGCTGCCAAGGTTACAAAAGTGCGGGAGGGGGAGAAATTGGTGTTTATATACATGCGAAGGTTGAATTTTAAGTGGCGGGTCGAGGGTCGTCGCTGCCACGGTCGTTTTGTGTTATTAAGGAATGATCAGTTTTAGCGTTTTTTGTAAGCGAATTATTTTAAAATGCCGTATTGGTATATAGTAATAAGTTCGCAAAATCTTCCGTTCACATGCAGAGTTCCATCACCGCTCGGTTCTCGCTATACTTACTCGAGCGGCGCGCGTGGAATTTCAATCAAAACAATAACACCGACGCGGCGACATCTTCTCGTTCCAGCCAACCACAACAGCGTTACATAAACCGCGTGGCGCGCATAAGAGTGCCATGCGGTGCCGGGATGTATCGCACGCCGGTTACCTATACCTACACTCTCTCTTTCTGTTCGATTTTCGGGTCACGCGCGGGTGTTTTGATCACGGGAGGTCCCCCGAGAGAGAGAGAAGCTGACGCCAAGCGGGCTGATGACGAAGAAGAAGTTGTCGCCGAGTATAGGTATATAGGAGTGGCTTTACGTGATTTAGGTTGTAATGGAGAGGTAGTCGAGGATTGATTGATGGTGTAGGAGAGAGAGTTGAAGCTGGCTTTGGGGAGCTGTTAAAATGGCGGATGGGATGCTGGAAAAGAGGTTTCCGAAGTTAACCGTGATTTGCTTTTATTTTTTTAATGTATATACCTATGTAAGGGGATTTCGGAGTGAATTACAGATTACTACATCGATTTCTATACGTTATAATTTTTTGTTTAAATTATCGGAGTCATCCTTGTGTTGGGTTATATAACGAACGTCGTATATGGCACGGATAATTAATGACAATTACAAAATTGATTAAAAACAATGGAAAATACGAGAATGTCAATAAATAACTAGATAATTCCAGACACCGCCTTACGGGAATCGTTCCGCTTTGTATACTATTCAAATTAAAATCTTCGTCCTTTTATAATAATAATATATATCCTTATATTATAATAAAAAACACAAAACACGAATTAATCATTTTCGTAATCAGAATTTCGTCAACTTGGAAACAACGACAAACCAACCTCATTCTTTAACGACGAACAATAATCCAATTCCACAAACGACGCTCTATTAAACAATACCGACAATTCTCTCTCCTCTCTATCCGCACCACAGCGTTCGCGCAAACATAACCCGAGAGCGTGCGCGGGCACCAGCCAAGCTTTCCGCGCGATGAAAATCGTCGGTTTTGCTTCGCTCGCTCCATAGCGAAGCGGTCTGACTGGATGCAACAGGACGTTACCCTCGCTCGCTTCATTGTGCTCCTCTCTCTCTCTCCTGCGCGCGCTATCATTCCTCATCCCTTTTTTTATCCCCTCCCCCTCTCCACCGTGTATGTGTGTGTTATACTCTCCCTTTCGCAGCAGCGCGCTCGTGATGTCTCGTTTGTCTCCCCGGCGGAAACAAGAGGCGCGCGGGCGCTCTTTTCGCTGTTTTATATACAGTGCAGCTTCTTAGTCGTCGACGTTGTTGTCTTGTTGTCGTTGCTCGTCTTTGTGAACGGGTTATACACTTGTTTTCAAGTGCGACCGTGATTTCTACTCCATTTTATGTATATTCCGCGACGACGATTAAAAAGTATGTTGTATTTAAATTTTCTGACGTCAAACTGTCGCTTTATACCTATACTCTGGTACCGACGTAATCCTCTTACCGTCATCCCTGCGCGCGTCTTATCTGGTTCTTCCTCGATTACAATCTCATTTTCTTGCTTTATATTCGCCCCGGCATTTATAATGCAATATTCCCGGGCTTATTCCTATACACTGCACTTTTAATGAGAAAATCATCTAAAAATTCCACACCATACTAAACTCTTTCATTAAAAAAAGAAAATCCTCTTCCATCAATATAACTTCCTCGTCCTTTATATTCACGATTCTTCACCCGCTTGGCGAGAAGAAATCCATCAAACACCGCGAGGAAAGAGAGAAAAACCACCACCCGCAACATCTCGCTGAAATCCCAAACCTCTATATATCCCTCTTTTTCCCTTCTCCTCTCTTTCTCTCTCTTCTGCATCCGCTTCGGCATCTTTCTCTCCCTCCCCTCGGCTCATCTCTCTTTCGACCTATCCTTACCTAGAGCTCTCGCAGGCGTTGCATTCCTCCGCGTCGCAGAGAGAGAGAGAGAGCGCAATCGGCCGCCGCGGTGGATCCACCACTGCGCAGTCATTATACGCGTTGCGAAAGAGAGCTGCTGCAGTCCTACGTTATACAGTCGAGAGGCGCAAATGGGTTCGTGAGATGTATATATATTTTGTGTCATTCGCGAGGTTTGTGGTGGCGATGGTGGTGGTGGTGCTCTTTGTTGCGAGAGGGCTAGAGAGTGCATTGTACGTCGCGAGCGGATAGTTCGCTGACCGCGAGGTGACTCAGGTGTCGCTCGCTCGCTTGCTTGCCGTTGCTAGAGTTTGCGCGAAGAGAGAACGATACTAGTGTATGTGTGTGTTACATAGCTGCTGCTTCCCGCGTTCAGTTTCCAATAGTTTTAATGTGTTTTTGTTTACGTTCGTAGCGCGGCTATTGCTGGGAAAACTAACTTTGCGGAAACTCGAGTACACTTTTATACTGTATTAATAACTCGCTACACTTGGTGTGCCGTAATGTTGATGTTTGTATCACTCGGGTTTTCTTTCTTCTTTTATACAGATTCTAACAATTACGTAACTATAAACCCTGAAAACAGTATAGCACCAACACGACGCCACCGTATAATCATATAACAACCGTTGACTAATCCTTTACCACGCTAGATCCGATTTCACGCTAAATATCCTTCCACACACGGTCTAATCCTTTCTCCTGTCTTCCTTATCCACCCACAACGACCGCTGCGCCAAGTTCGGATACATTTACGCAGAAAATTATACACGTACCCGTGTATATATATAAATTTTCACCCTTCCCGATGCCCGCAACTCCGTATTGCATTATGTAAATTATATAAGCGTTTATTACCAGCGCGGCACACAGCAACAATACAAATGTGAACATCCTCGGATGTAGGCTGGGCTTTAATAGCTGTCGCGCGCGCATAATCAAATTACGCGAAATGTTTGATGCGCTAGCGCGCGGTTAATAAATCCATTGTCGCGTTTTCATAACGTCAGCGGCGCGTCGCTATATTGTTGCTCGTCTGCGGGGTATATATGTGTGCATAAAGGTCGTTTTGGGATACACTAGATTATACGAGCGAGTGTGTATATAATTTCTTCATGAAAGAAAAAGAGAATATATTCCGTAAATGCGCAAACACCATTAAAATACTTGAAATATACACGTAGCATTTTCCTATAGATATATACACTTGATAAAACAAACATGCGAAATGAGAAACGGCCGAGCATCCGCATCAGTTTATACTCGGTAACCGCGTTATACCCCGCACCTCCGTTTCAGCCTCTTTAATCAAACTTCAATTGGCCTCCTTCTTTATACTTTCCTTCCCTCGTTCTCACTCTCCTCGACATTGTATACGACGCAACCACTTTTTTCCATCCTCGGTTCCCTCGGCCTCGGGAAAACGCCACGCGCTTACACGCACGTAACATGTATATCCTTTTCTCGGCTCGTAAAAGGTCGCAATTTCATACTTATTTCGAAAACGTTTCCGGGGTAGATACATGTATACGTATGTACTTCGAGGTGCGTTTTTAGTACAACTTATGGTTGCGCAAAATAGTGTTTTATCCGAAGTTGAATAAAAGTTGCGTACTTTTTCATTGTTGTTTTCTATTAATATTTATACTTAAAAGATGTAGTTTCGTGCTTTTGTCATTACAAAAGATTCGCATATAAATGTTTTAGGACTGTCATTTAGAAAGATTATTTCGCGTCGTCGTGTATTATTCAAAATCCCGTATACTTTAGTTTGAGAAATACGCCACAAATCTTAACAAACTCAACAACACAAAAATATGAATTAAAAGTGCCTTAATATTATACAATTCGACGTTACCCCGGCACGTTCACGCACCAGAAAAGAAAAAATAACACGTCGAGCTATCATCAAGATTACACCGAAACAAGCTACAGCAACGACACGTAATCAGCGAAATTCATCTTTAATTACGGGAGGCATTTTTCAACGGCACATTACGACGCCTGCGAGCGCGCGCACTCACGCTATTATTACGGACTAAATTAGGCAAATTCCTCAAAGTTAACCCACCCGCCTCTTTGCGCGCATAGGCTGCACAATAGAACGCGCGCGCGCGCGGTTATAACTATGCGCCGAGGAGTTGCGAGCTATCCGGGCGCCTTCATAATAGTACCTTCTCCTCCGGTTTCTAAGTTGCTGGGAACGGAAGGCGCGCGAGCGAGCGCGTGACACTTTTTCCTCTATTTTTTTTTTTTTTTTTCTTTTTACGTCGTGACGAAATTGACGAATAATTGCGGAATAGAGTGAATCGGGGGGACGGATGATCAATGTAAAAAAATTTACATATACGCGTCGATGTGGAATATGCATGCGTATGGAGTACTACAATGCGCGATTCGGTGATGTATATATGTATACGTGTCCTCGTACGGAAAAAAGAAATATTCTATATCCTGTCCAACAAACTATTAATTCAGTAGTGATGCCTGTAACAAAGTGCAATATACAATAACGTGCACGCGTGAGAGGAAACTGTTGAAAAATGGATACACTTTTTTTCTCGAATATAAACCAAAAGCTCTAAATAATCGATAATTCCGGTAACAACGAGGCGAATGTTAACCCGCAGCTCGTAACTCGATCGCTCGGTGCGATAAACAAAACAAATCTCGCGACAACCGTGATATAATAAATATCGTTGTACCGACTACTCGAACGGGCCAATTATGCAAATTGATTATATCCAAGGAACCCAGAGGCGTCGGAAGACGAGCCACTGCTAAAAGCTTCGAATAATTAACGTCGACGCTTTAACGAACTATTTATTGCGCCTGCGCGCGCGCGGGTGGGTACACGTTGCACAGTAGCTGTAGTAGCGTGCGGGATGATTAAAATTGCAATATTAATCGCCGTCGAGCTGTAATTCCTTTACGTTCGTTATATACGCGCACAATGTCGGCTACTGGCTGCGCTTATATATTCCCGGGACGAGATATAGAACGCAGAGAGAAGATTCGTTAGCTGTGCGGCGTTGAGAAACGCGATTTTTAAGTTGGCGAGAAAGGCAAGATAGCTAGGTATTTCCGCGTAACAGATGGAATGCGGAGTTTGATACGATCCCCGTAGTGTATAGCCTTTTACGAGCTATACTCTCTCGTGGGATTATTACTTTGTTTTCCCGCCAAGTTCGCCTTATAATCGTAAAGTGAGAGAGAGAGAGAGAGCGTGGAAAATATCGCGTTATCAATAATGAAAATTAACGATCTCAGAGGATGGGGGTATTAGCCATGAGAAGTATGCCCCCTGTTTATTCGACTCGATGATTTTCACGTGGAGAGTTTCGGATGAAAATTGCCCGTTACGCGAGAGATGTGATTATATATACGCGCGCACGAGAGAGAGAGAGATACATCTCGGTGTAATTATAGATATATTGTTTTGATGGTAGGTCGTTACCCACGGGACGTATATCGTCGTTATATATATAGACTAAATTTGATGAATTCCTAGAAGTTCGCATATGCAGTATAGAAGAGACGAACTATACGCGACACAAAGCGCGAATACGATGCGTGTAATTAAAGTCCGCCGACTAATCATAGCAAACAAAGAAGACCGTATCATGCATTTGCAAAAAAAGAAGGATTTTAGGAATAGGAGAAAAAAAGAACCATATAGTTAAAAATTACGCGCCTGGATTTCCCAGCTTGATGCCTGCGCTTGCTGCGTCAAAATTGCCAAGTGAAACCGTAACATCGCTAATTGCAGTCGTGAGCGCTGCAGGTATAATTGCAATCTCGTAGGCCAGAAGCAGCAGTAGTAATACTACAACAGCTTCGCCAGTAGCAGTATTACACAGCGAAGCAAGCCACGCGCGCTTGGAAGCTATACAATTACGTATACCCCTGCGAAGCCAAAAAAGCGCCTGCGAGTCATTAAAACACGACGACGACGACGACGACGACGACGCACGAGGTCCCTCACCCGCGTATACATACATACATATATTATACAGAGCTACTTGTGCATCATTAATCGGCATTCAAAACCTACTACTCGCGAGTAAGCGCGGTATAGCAAACAAACCCTCTATATACGCCAGACAATCCGCATCAATGATTCATGCGCGCATCGGGGGGCAAAAACTACTCGCGCCGACGATTAAACACGAGCGTAGCAGCAGCTCTGCCGTATACTCGCGGATTACTCTGTATAATTGATCCCAACTCGAGAGAGTTGCCTTCCGCGCGCGTGTGTGTGTGGCGATGACGCAGAGACCAGTTATATTGTACACTCGCTCGAGTGCGCGCGGGAACGTTTATTTCTCTGGTGTAGTACTACGCTACACTTTTGCGCGCATGCAGCAGCGATGTGATCCGGATTCTCTCCTTGGCCGTGAATTTTTTAGTGCAACTAGTGTTACGCTGGGAAAGAGGGTTTTTTTACACGACGAGTAGAGAGGAATTATATTGAAAGCAGTATTCCAAAAAGTCGAAAATTGTTACAGGTCGGGGATACGTAGAGTCGAGTTGGGTCTTGGGAAAATTGAGTCGGCGCGAGTTATTGGGTTTCGAATTGATCGGCTAATGGACGTAGGTATTTCAGAATGGAATATCTCGAGCACGATATATTGAGAAGTCAGCGTATGTGCGTGACGGTGCTGGAAAACTGACCTACTTTGTTTATTACCATCGCGTTCATCCAATATGTACGATTCTTCGAATCTTCCTAGCTTTAACACTCAATTGCGTATATTAAAAAATAATTACTCCATCACGTATACCATATTATACAAATACTATAACCATGCTAATTAATCATTATGAGGTATCCACTCGTCACTATCAATCTTTCACATTGAAAAGAGCGCCCCCGTGGCACTTGTCAATCTAACTCTATCGTCGACAAAAGCCGATAGGCCCTTTCAACGTTCGAACAAACTATTTATTCCTCTTCCGAGAACTTCGTTTTCCTCGTTACACGTAAATATTGAATCGACGGTATGGTAGCTCGTCGAAGGCCACTCGTTTTTTACCCCCGTTGATAAAAATCCATCGGAAGCAGTAAGTGCATTAACGGCGGGGCTTCCGCGAAAGCCCATTCATCGCTCTCTCTCTCTCTCTTTCTCTTGTGCACGAAACACGCGGCGCTCGTAATTATTTCTTCTCTACTATAGCCGATCGACACTCTCCCTCCTTCCCCCCCGGGAGGGAAAGAGACCCAATTACTCCGAAAATCGATTTGTGCCCGCCGTGCGCCCTCTCATAATCGAGTACCGGCGGCTCCCTCTCGTTTTATTTATCTCAGAGAGAGGGTTGGGGGGATATTTTTCCATTCGAGAGCGGAAGCTAGGATTTTCTCTCCTTTACGGTGACGAGCTAATCCGAGGAGGAGCGGACTGGTGCGTTTGATGTTCATCAATCATCCGCTTGACAAGTGTGTACACTCGGATAAAATGTAAGATTATGAATGGTTTTTCTCTCTCTACGGGTCGGCTTTTTTTTCACACTTGGCTTAGGTTCCCGCCTGGGGAGAGGATTTATATGGTCTTTTCGGTGCGGTTGATGTGTTAATACGTACTGATCGTTTCTCTCTTTTCCTGAATATTACTCGTATGCAATTTGCCATGAAGATCGTAACACACACGGCTACTTTAACATAGCTATTCATCATCCTATACCAACCAGCACTAACAATCACCGATTCCCATAAAAACAATTCAAAAAGATTATCGCGCTCTTTATCTACACGCTCCCTTTCTTTTTTCAAAAGAAAACCCATCCGTGCCACCGCGCGTCGTATAAGACGGGCTTCGCGAATCCGTTTCGACTTGCTCGATCAATACACCCGGCGCGTCGTGTGTGTCTCTCTCTCACTCGCTCTGCCTCGTCAACCCAGTTCCCCGCGTACAATGGCATTTCTGTCGTCGTCTCGACGTATTATATACCACCTCGCGTTGGCTTTGAATTAAAAAAAAAATCGGCACTGTGCGTTCGCGTTTCTAATTTTGGCGAGTGTCTTTCAGAAAAAAAGATGAGAGATCCTTTTAACGCGTCAACGCGTGATTCAATCGTCGCGGTCGTATTAATTCACAAGAGCGAGCGGCTATACATTATATACTTTTTTTTCACGCTCTTATAACTACTACTAGACGTCTATAATATACGTAGGCGTTAGGAGCAGCCGGCGTGGGATGAAAAATGACTCGAGAGTAAAAATACCGGGGCTTTTCGGCGTATTCGTCCGTGTGTATATATATCCGCTAATCTCTCGCGGACCTTTGTTTATAGCGTAATGCGTAGGTGGATTTTCGCTTTTATCACGCCACCGGCTGGTCTCCCTCTCCCTCTCTTCCCATGTGTTTCACAGCAATCTTTTTTCACGAGGTGATTGATTCGCGCCACGCCACGGTTCTTTCTTTGCCTATATCGAGAGTGTACAGCGAATAAAGTTTAATTAGCTGTCTATTTCGCTTTTAGAGCCTGCAGGTGTGTAATATTTAAATACGGCTAAAGAGATTCCTTGTCACGTACCGGCGCTCTTTTTAATTGAACCGGGCGGTTATACTCGATGTACAAGACTACATAGCTCGAGAGCGTAATATACTACAAGCTTAATTGGCACACGCCGTAGTGATATTGGTCATTGACCTAACCGAGCCGTAGTCGCCTCTGTCTCTCTTGCAGCGATGACGACGCGTTTGATCTAAAGCTATGACCAATTATCTAATCTCGATCATTCGCACTTTGTGTCGCGCCTGCTGTACCACGAACCTTTATTGCGCCACGGCTTTTGCGATTCTCTCTCTCGAAATTGAATTAAATAATTAACGTTGTCGTCATCTCTCTCCTCTCCGACGGTGTATCGATTGCCGTGCGTTATTTATACCCTTTTCAATCAAAAGCCTCTCTCGTCTCCAATCCTTAATCCCGCGCTCGCAATGAGAGAGCTAGTGAGAGAACGGCGGCATTACTGCAGTCTTCGAAAAGCTACCGGGACAATTATGTCGGCAATCCCGGCATTGTATCGAATCAAATTCGATTGGAATTGAATAGCGCACGAATTATAGCCCTCAATGGAATTATAGTATCCAATAACTACCGTCGTGCGTCGTATCTTTTTCGAATCTCCCATTGTACGACATATATATATATATATATATA
>UCWB01002383.1:0-14418 GCA_900474355.1 Torymus geranii
TTTCCAAATAAACGGTCGAATGTTTATTAATTAAATAATGAAATTGGGTTGATTTTGAGGTCACATCGCCTTAATACTTAAATGTGCTAAAACATCAATTCAAGCGAAATCTTGCAGATTACATTAAACTTTCTGAGGTTGGTTACGTCAGTGTTCTGCTCATCTATCTATAAATCTTCCTTTTCTACTAACCATACTCATCGATATCTCGACTTTCATTCGACAAAGCTGGACTACCACAGTAACGAACAAATTCATGTCGGCTTGAAAATCTTCAGGTCGGCAGTTTTTGCCGCAGCTCCGCACGCTAATGACGTTAATCTCCTGCGCGCGGAATGTCAGGAAGCCGTTTAGCACTTCTCTCGACCACTTTTTTCGCCGCGTTCCTCTCTCTTTCTGTCTCTTCCTCCCTTTTAACAACTCGCAACTTCTGCTCCTCCCTCTCTCCCCCCTCTCATCGGCATTTCCTCTCCATCCTCCCCTTGTCCCAGCGCTCTCTCTCTTCCCTGTGATTTCGCCTCGTCCCAGTCTCTCTTTCTCTCTAGTTTCGATAAATCAGCTCGCGGCAAAAAGCATTTCCGGTGCGCTTCCACCGAAAAGAGCCGCTGCTGTCTTTTCTACGCCGAGAGCCACCCACTGCAGCCGTCCGCTGCCGTTGGCTTAATAACCAGCAGCGGCGCTCATTTCTCTGTGCAGGCGCAGCTGCTGCGCGAAGATTGCGCTCTCTCTCTGTACCCGGGGTACGTGCGCGTAACGTGCGCACGCGGCGCATTTGCCATTTGCACGAGGCCTGTAATTTGCGGCGATATCCCGGAGAGGCAACCCCCTGAGACTGACTGCGCAATGATTTTCGTAACGCGTACGTGTGTGTGTGCGTGTGTGTATACGTGGGTATGATGTAGGATCGTGGAAAGTGAAAAAATCATGACGCAGGTCGCGTTGAGTAATGAAAAATGTTGGTAATTGAACATTTTAATGCGGCCTCTCTTTAGAAAAGCTCATGTTCTCAATGTTGCCATAGATTCGTTGTGTTTTTATGGCGCTGTGATGTCTTTACTTGATTCTGCATCAAGTAGAAATGTTAATGGTAGGATCAATAAACCATAGATCAGTTTTTGTCTTGTTTTGTAATGTATACCTATAAATTTTAATTAGCGCCGTATCAGTAAAAACTTGACTTTGCAAGAAAGCCTTTGGAAATAAAAAAGGAAGCTATAAAGGTGCACTTATTTCTTGATACTGTATGCAAATTCCTTTCGACGAAGCTAAAATTGACGTTAATGATAGGTGCTCTGAATATTTAATTATAACTCGAGAGCATCAACGATGTTTAGTTAAGTATACGAAAGTTAATTAATTTACCGACTATGAGATGCCTTGCAAATGTCTACCTTCGTCGAAGCTAAAAGAACTTTTTGGATGCATAGTTAACTACCTTATTATTGGCTCTACTCCTAATTTGACTTGCTAAACTTGGTACGCTAATTTAACTGCATTACACGTTGTCGCGCAATTACAGTGTTTTTCATACCGTGTTTAAATTGTTCACAACTTCACATTTAGAATAAAATTCAAAGGATAAACTACAAAATACTAAAGTAGGAGCTAATGGTTTTTCGAAAGATAGTAAGTATATATAGGTCAAACCTTAAAAGAGCTTTTTTTAAGTGTAGAACTCAGCACTCAATACCATCAATTTAAAGCGATGCGCTCGTGCTCTCGCCGTTAGGATATAAAGTTCACTTCCGTCTTATGAATTTTTTAATTCCCGCATCCCTGCGTGATTGATTGGACCCGAGCTACCAGCGAAGCTATGATCGATCCGTTATCTTTCACGCGCACGCGAGCGAAACGCACGTCCCGTCGATAAATAACGAAGGCGTCCGTCATTCTTGCGCAAGTCACGGATCGGATGACGCTTATTTCTACAGGTCGTAAACAGCTTTTTTCGTTTCGTACTAAAAGCCGTTACTCGCAAGTAAAAACTCTACTTTTATCGCTGAATAATTTAAAACTAAAATTCATATGCTTCGTTCTTTTAAAAAACGTTTTTCTCCTTTCAAAGATACAGCAATGTTTCGATACATCAACATTGTTGCATCCTTTTTCGTTTTACAACCTATTTCGATGTACCACTTTCTTAGTTTTTTGATTTACATCGAGGGAACAATGTCAGCTTAGTCGCCTTGAGAGTTGACTCTCGCGCTGGGATATAGAGAGGCTGAGGAGAGCGATGATACATCGCCAAGATGGCGCGTTGCCCACTTTGCTGATCGCATTTTCGAGAGCACACGTGTATGCGTGTGGGTGGCTCAAGAGATCGGGAGCAACTTGTTGAACCCTGGTAAGTAGTTCAGTCGTGAAATACCAACAACTTCTGGATGGATATACTTGGATGTAAGAGCCCAAAGTTTATTTATTAACTTGAGAGATTGCGTTAAATTGAATGTATTTTGAAACTACCGAGGCTCTTGCGTTGTAGGATTAAATTGTATAATTACAGAAATTTTTGTTGATTCAATTCTGTTGCAAGTATGAAAATTTAAAAATTTACTGCAACTGTTTTTGATAAATAGCTGTAATCTATACATTCTTACTTGTATGACTATATAGCGTTATTGATTTTTCGAGTTTCCATCTATAGATTCATATATACTTACAAAAACATGGGAATAAAGGAGCATCATTAGCATTATAAAGAATGTGCATTTGAAATGTATTAAAATTTATTCAGAAATTCATAAAAGCAAATATGAGGAAATCTGAAATTCTCGAGGGGATTCCCTTGACCTTAATAGTTAGATTCGAGATAATATGATATTTTTATACGAATATCAAAAATATAGGGTATAGATCAATCTAAACTAAATATGAAAAATAAACTTTACTTCTCTACCATATTGTCATTTTTCTATCCCACTCATCCACACATGATCACCGATCGCATCCCATCTTCAGACCGCACTCAACCATACACAAACTGCCTATCCACCGAGACGAATCCATTTCACGCGTCCCCCAAGCTCAAATTCAAATCGTTCTCACTCGACTTCAGCCGCCTTATATTCTCCAGCCTACGGGCTCCAACTATCAAATGCAAATGGTATATTCCCCGCCCGTCGTAGCTTCAAGCTCTCTTTTTCGCTTCGCGCCACCCGGTTTACACACGCACACACGCGCGCACGCAAATCGGAGATGAAGCCATAAATTCAATTTTTCCCCATACCCCTATCTCCGCTTGTCCCTTTGTCTGGTCGCGAAACGCGCTTCCGCCGCGAAGAAATCTCCATAAATATTCATTCGGGCCTCGACTTGTCGAGCAGCGCGCGGGGGGGAAGAGCACGAGGCAGCTATATAGTGATCTTTCGGAGAGTAAGTTGCCGCTGCTGACTTTGTGTATATATACATAGCAACAGCAACAGCAGCAGCAACTACCTACTGCTGCTCGTTTCCCTGGTTACACGCGGAATTTCAAGTGGAATTTACAAGCCCGTCGCCGACGCCACAACGGTAGGTAGGTACGGCCGTGCCCAAGACTCGATAAGGCCTCGCATGACTGACGTCGCTATTGGCAGACGCTGTGTGTGCTGCCGCGCGTCGCTGCGTGAGGCGTATGTATTGCGCCGGCGGAGCTGATTTACGGCCCAAGTACTCGGTTTTCCGAACAATCGGATGTGCGCGGCGCAGTCTGGCCGCCGTCACCTCTCCTGCGTCTTTGAAGTTGGGTTTTTTCTTTTCTTTGTTTGCCGGGTCTGGGTTGACAGGGGGACTGGTAATTAAAAATGTTTATGTATCCTGTGCGGTTGAGGTTTGTTGGGTTATACTTTGGAAATAACATTTTTAAATATATACAGTACACAACTGTACTAAAAATGTAACTTTATAATATATGTAAGAAACTAGGTGAACGCTGTTACTCTTTAGTTAATATTATCCATTACAGATATACTCGTACAAACTTGCACCGTCGACGACATAATATACAAACCTCAATTACTTGGTCCGTCCGCTCTTCGCGCTGGATCATCGCGATATTGGGAATGCGTTGCCGAAGTTCCTCTAATTGCCGACCCTCAACAATCGGTCCAATGCTCGGAATTCGTAATTGAATGTTCCACTCGGCGATGGTATTATAAGCGACGCTTTGATTCTCAACAAAATAATAGGTTCCCACTGTTTCCAAATATTATAGTTACAACGGGGGGGTTAACATAATGTTACTGTAATTAGATTCGTTAGTCGTCATGAACACAGCTGTGTTTCACTTGAAAAGTTTCTAATGCAATTGTTTACATATGCTGATGTTCGTACCTGTTACAAGCGTCAAACGGCTTCATTCCATCCAACTTTACATTGAATTTATTCCACATTATGTAAAAGGGTTTATACTGTACGTACGGTTAACCGATTAACCCCTCAGGTGTATAAAACAGCTGACGGAAACTCTTGGCTCTCTCTGGCACCGTAATAAAATCGCCACTTGACGTATTCATAGGAGAGGATACGTACGCGCAGTCGCGCAGAGTTTCGCGAATTACTCCGCGGCGCTGCTTGGAAGCGTGGATCTCATGAATAAATGCATCTCCGCTTCACTCTCGCATTGTAGAAGTAGCGCGTACTCTTGTCGCACTTTGACATTATACATTTTCGTACTTGGCGAGAGTTGCTCTCGAGATTTATCGACTATGATATCGCTCCGCGTTATACGCGCAGGCGACAAATGTATATAGGCACCGGTGGAAATTGCTTTGATTTCTCGAGTGACTTTCAAGTAGTTGAGTTTCGAGTTTCGTGTATTTTAATGTGATTAATGTAGCTTGCGCTGGTGTATCTGAAGTACGAATGTTTAAGATACGCACGTGAAAATGATTTGCGTAAAAAAGAAGGTGAATATACGAGGCTAAGGATTCGATTAACCGGGTGATCATGAATTCTCGAG
Organism: Torymus geranii; assembly: GCA_900474355.1. NCBI lineage: Eukaryota > Metazoa > Arthropoda > Insecta > Hymenoptera > Torymidae > Torymus > Torymus geranii. The sequence goes on from UCWB01002383.1 coordinate 4,940, forward strand.
TTTCTTATTTGCATTCAAATGGAGAGAGATAAATTAAGATAAGGAGAATTGACTCTTTCAATTTGTACGTTTTGAAAGCTAACAAAAATTTAATTTAGAATCAATTAAAAGGTAATTTTATAGTTTTTCTCTTTTGCTTAGGATGCGTATCAATTCTCGCTGGTAAATGGCGCGTGTGTTTCTCAAAGTTTCGTGTTTGATGAAAGCGCTTAAAAAGTGTAGAATTTCAAACGTTTTGCTCGTGTTTGCGATAAAGAAAGTTGTGACTTCAGTTGAACGTTACCGTGAAACCAATCCCAACGGTTGCCGCAAAGTTTCCGTGCTGAAACTTTCCTAGATCGAACTGCACCAATAGAGATGTTTTGCCGACTCCGCTATCGCCGAGGAGTATAGTCTGGAATGAAAAACAAAACAAAGTGAACTCTTTTATTTATATAGAGCTTTTCATTTTATCTTTTAGCATTTACTTATAACTAAAATTGGTACATTCTCAATGTAATTTTTGATGTAAGAAACATAGTATCGTGTTTAAATTGAAAGTAGATAATTATCGTAGTGAAAAATGTACTTTTTTGTATAGAGATATGTTTGAAAATCCTTTATATTATAAATGTATAGAAAGGAAAGCGAATCCTTGTTGGTCGGCTAAAGTTTTTCCTTTAAAGTTCCATTTAATGCATGTTACTTAATATAAAAGTCTATTTGGTAACCGGAATATCTGATCATACACATAACAAGCATTGCTTACATGCATAAATACTAAAAATGTTCCGTAAATTTCTTTTAATGGTTCCAGTTACATGCAATTTTCGAATAAATATAGTCAATTTTACAAACTTAATAAATAAATGAACACAAAAATACTTAGAAACGAATAAAAAAAATCATAAAAATGCGAGAAAGGTTATCATAAATTTCAAACCAAGACCATTATCTTTTCGTTAAATTACTCAAAAGTATGCTACCGCTCTACAATTCTTCACCCATCTGCCGCCACATTCTTAATTTTCATACCAAACTCGCCATAAGCTCATATACTCCGAACGCCGCATTCCACAGCTAAACATTCTAAAGCACCGTTTCACGCCATCTTTAACGCATATAGCCACTCCCCTCCTCTCCCCGTAACCACCGCATACATCTCTCAGCGCGTTAAAGCGATCGGCAGGTGTCACGTCCGTATTGTGCAGCGCTCGCGCAGCGGGTAAGAGCCATAAACGTCGATGAACGCACGTACGTATTATACGGGCCAAGCAAATGATTTTCCTGACACGCAAAGCTACCGTGCCTGCGTAGCCATCGTTATATGTGGCTTTGACGAGCTCGAGGTTCGTCGCAGGTGCGGGCAAATTCGCATGTGTGTTCCGAAGTGCCGCGTCGAGTTGGTTGAGACGCTATAATTTTGGGGAGGCGTATAAATGAATAAATTTTTAATCGAATATGAATCATCAAGAATTATTAAAAAAAAGTAAAATACTACCATATCCCATTAACGCCCGAGCGACTATTTTGAGATAATTGAAGATAAAAACATGTTCTCGGCTACATAAAGCGATGAAAGCGATTCTATAGGTAAAATGAGCTGTTTTTTCGAATTCCGGTATTAGTTTTTAGCTCTCACCCCTCCTATAAGGAAGTGAAAATGGAATGTAAATTGAAGAAAAAGTTAAAAAAAAAACGTTGTGGGACAAAGGATAGAAAAAATCTGGTCTAGCTCAGAAATCGTTTTTTTCTATCCTTTGTACGACGTTTTTTTTTTATACTTTTTCTTCAATTCACACTCAATTTTCACCCCTTACAAGAGCTGATAGCTAAAAAGTAATACCAGGATTCGAAAGAACAGCTCATTTTACCTATTAGGGTATCGCTTTCATCGCTCTATGTAGCCGAGAACATGCTTTTATCTTCGAGTGTCCCAAAATAGTCGCTCCCGCGTTAATGGTATATTGTGAGTGACTCGCATAATAAAATCTTTCGTTTGAAGGTGGTTTGGTCAAAGTTTTTTTCGACACACATTACCTAAACTATTACTGAACGATAGAAACCATTTCTGCTTTACAATGACCTCCTGGTATGAATTCTACAAATACACAGAAAAGATTAGAACATTCCGAACTTTATTACCTCCCACTCTTAACAATCTATTATCCTCTACTCCCAAACAATTAACAGAATTCATTCCATCATTACACCTCTAAACATTCCCTCTCTCCTCACTGATGTAATCGTTCCGATAATATACCATGAGGCCGCAAAACCCCGGCGCAATCCTGAAAAAGGCCTGGCCGTCGCGCGCGGCACATTATTGCAAAAGCCGATGATTTAGAATTCATTGTGTGCACCCAGAGAGCAGTGCACATACACGTTCCCGCTGCTGCTCCGCAATTCTTATCCTCCTCTCTACCTCTCCCTCTCTCTCTCTCTGTTGCACTCTTTCCTCACACCCGGAAGAGTCGAGCGAGCCGCGCTAACTCTCTCAGCCGCGGCGCCAATTAGCACGCGCTCGCGGCTCCTAGAGAAAGTATCTCGCACACACACACACGCGAGCAGCAGCGAACTACTTTCAGCCGATCGGCGCAATCGGCGTTGGGGATCGCTCTCTTGGGAACGCCGCGAGTTTCCAATTTTGAGAGGCCGCCGATATTCGCCCGAGATATCGTCGCGGTTTGTTTCTCCCCGTGTGTGTGCCTGTGGATGTGAAAAGTAGCCCCGAGGCGATCGGAGCATGCGGCTATCGCCATGTGTACATTGGGCACTTCATTTTTTGTGGGTACATTTTGCTCGGTGGGAGAGAAGTCGCGTATTAGACGTGCCCGGCGCTGAGAAAATAATAAAGATGGAGGGCGGGTGAGGGGATCGATTGGGTAATGCAGTTTTGAGGTGGGAATGAATTGTGGTTCGCGATTAGGAGGTGTTCAAAGATTTTACGGTAAAAACGTGTAAAGTGTTTTACAAAATATTGAGATATTTGGCACTGATAAAGGGTAAATCGAGCGCAAAGCGGATATACACACGATCGAGCTTTGACCCCAGACAATGAATAGTCATAAAGCACACGGCGGTTATAAATTCGTTACGAGATGGATTATGTGTGTGTGTGTGTGCGAAAAACAATGCGAACGATCTAATCGTGAGGCGAAAATGAAATATGCCACAGATTCTCACGGCGTGATTCTCACTCGCTCTATCGGCACACCTAATTCTTAGTGTAGTTTCCATTGTATGTATCTACACGTGTACATTCCCTTCGTTCGTTCAAAGTGTTAAAAAAGGCAAATTTTGCATTATAGGTTATAAGTTGAAGGTTCGTTATAATTTATTTCATCGTCGGTAATAATTGTATTTGGTTTTATTTATTATTCTAATGTTATAGCTCTTTAATCATAACTGGTATCGTCTAATCATCTCTAGTTTTACACTTCTCGTTTACAGAAGCAGTGAAAAGTACATTACACCCGATCGGATCATAAAATGACGATTGATCAGATACCGGAGATTTAACTTTGATCGTCTATCTTGATGATCTCACTCTTATACGCATCTTCGGTGAAACGATTCTCGGTGTAATACAAGAACATAAAAGTTCACGACATCCCGTGTAGAACTAAAAAACAATTTCATTCGAATTCCTCACGTACCCACAATGATTGTTGTTATCTTTCCTTGGAAAACCGTTGACCATACCGTTATAATTCTTATTCGAAAACCTTATAATTCTTCAGTCAACCCTATCATCACACAACATATTAGCAGACATTTGAATACCAAATCTTCATTCTTATGAGCACCAAACCACACCTTCAACATACCAAATCACGCACACGCAAGCTTATGCACACCACGCAGAGCTTCTTCGTTACGCGACGACGACGACGACGCCTATAAAGAACACTCGCGCGCGTGCGCGTGCACCTCGTAAAACCGGTATATGGGGGGAGAGAAAGAGACAGCCTGTAAAGATTTATCGGCGCAAAGTTGCGATCGCCGGGCAGCGATTTCTTTACCCGACGCGCGCGGATCGGAAAACATTGCCGCCGGCGGTGCTTGAGTAAGAGGGAAAACTCTCTCAGCGATGCTTATTGCGCGATGTGTATGTGTGTATGTTACGGTGTGTTGTATGCGGAAGTGATGAGGTTTGGGTTGAGAGATGAGGATCTAGAGAAAAGAGAGATGTCGCGTTGGAATTCGCGAGGGATGGTAGGTTTATGTGTGGTTGAGCGAGCTGATGAATTTGTAGTGCTGGTATAGAATGTTGAGTGGTTGCAAGAAAAGATTGAAGATATTATTGGATTCTTCATCGTTCTTTAAATGGAATGCACTCTATCGTTACATGTAGTCGTTATGTATTAGATGTATATATTTGGTCAGTAAATAATTATGGTGTAGTTAAATAATAGGTGGGTAGCTAATATTTGGAATGGTTGTGTTATAGATTAATTACCCGGAGATAACACAATTTAGGCTTTATTGAGATAATTTTACCATCAATGTGTACGAAACAAATACAAACTCTTTTTGCAGTTAAATTTTATTTGTATAAATACCCATATACATAGTTTAAACAGATTAATATTTTAATTCGTCTATAATTCAAAGTAGCAGCGAAAAACTCATGAACAAAACGTATCCTCAGGCCTGTGATGTATTATATACAAATGGCACGGTCACATAACTAACCGCAAGATAGTCAGTATCTCACAATGGTCTAGTTGTCTTGCGGCAGCGATCCCGCCACGACGTTAACTTCATACAGAGATACGCAAGAACTTTATTCGTTCTGCAGAAGCATAAATCTGTAACAGTGTAACAAAATAATATACCACTTCAACGTCACTGATAAACTTCCATTTTCATCTCAAAACTAAACATTCTTCTTTCAAAAATCTCCTTCGCAAAACCCCCCGAGCTCTTAATAACTTCGCACTTCTACCTGCAATTCCAGCGCAAATTAGCCACTACCAACTTTGAAAAGAAACCAATCTCCACTCTCGAAAAAAGTACCTCGAAAAGAACCTCCCTGAGGAAAAGACCCTACGGGAGCAAAGTGCAGCCCGCGCGCTAATCGGTTTTCTCGTCGAGCGAGAACGTGCAGACGGCGGGAGAAAGAGAGAAGGTCGCAGACATTCGTATGCTAATCGCGAGCACGCGCGCGCGACTCGACAAACCGATAAACGCGAACGTGTCGTAAGTACACATCAGCATAGATAATGGCTCTCGTTGCTTTTAGCCACGGGCTACTGCGCGTCTCGCGGAGCGCATATAATACTAGTGGCGATGCTTAAAGAGGTTCTCAGGGAGAGGGCAAGTTTTCTTGGTAATGGCTGGGCTTTTTTAAGCGAATAGATTTTTTTTGTATATGGTATTAGCTAGTTTATGAATTAGACATTTAAGCATGTGGAAAAGACCCTTCGTCGTTATTTTATTATCTAGAAATATTTTTAATTTATTGCAAAAGATATGTTTTTACTCGAGTGTTTAATAATTTCAGGAATAACTGTCTTTATTTTCAAAAGGTGCTACCCTCATGAATAAACAATTATTGACGGCTGCCACTACCCATGTTATCGATTAGATCGATCAATGGATCACCGCTATGCAGCTTTCTTCTCCTAGTTCCAGCTTTGTTAACGAGTATGATATTTCTTTCTCAATAACACAGGTTTGACACCGTGTAATTATCCCTTCTAGCCTCGTGTATAACCAGGATTGAGCCGTGATCTCGCTATCCAATCAATTCTCAACCGAACGACTCATACACGCTCTGACGTACCTTCGAGTTGTCTATACGTATTTTTTTGCCGTAGCACGTGGCCGTTCTTCCTGTACAACTTATTCGCAGCCGATCGATATCTGTTAATCATTTCTCATGTGTGTTAACACGACTTGTCTATAAATTGATTTGTGTAAAATATATACCCGCTCAAATATTTATGAACGCGCGGTCGATAGATTTCGCTCTCGAACCATTCATTAATTTAATTATAGACTCGCGACGGCATGGAGTGAAAATTTATCAAAACACAATTATCTAATTGCCCTGGCACCTTGCGAACGAATTTCAAGCAGTGTATTTCCATACTACTAACCGCGGCCTCATAAGCGCGCTTGTAATGGGTTTCCCATGCTCTTACCGCGCATCGGATGCACCTGAAATTGAATGTAGCGGCAAGGGCACACAGCTCTTCTCTCTCTCTCTCCCTCTGCTCTGGCAATCACGAGGCCTCAACGCGCAGCAAGTGCTTGCCAAGGACTCGAATCCGTCTGGACTTCCGCTTTTCTCTGGTTGAACTTACGACTATACGCGACGACGATTCCGCCGTGGAAAATGGAGTTCCGTCGAGGGCTTTTCCGCTTTCTCGAGCGTGAGATGGAGGACGAACGCCCGCGCAGCTGAAAATACTTCCGTAGTTGCGTTGCGGGTGTAAAGTGTCTTCTTCTACGATTTGTTTTGAAAATTCTTTTACAGTAGTTGCAGCAATACCGCAAAGTAAATTTATTATGATAAGAAATAATGAAATTTTAATTTTTGTAAAACAGTTTCTATTAGATGGAGTAATTGGGTTTTTACTTCAGCAGGAAAACGAAATACCTCCATAACTTATCGAAATAATACTGTTATAATAAATTTTCTCTTCCTCATGCATCCGTCATGATGCAGCAGTAACAGCAGCAGCAACACACGCGCGCACTCGCATGAGGCAATAAAAATGGCGAACGCGCGAAACAACGGGAAAGTGTCAGGTTGAATAATTGAAAAATCTAGGATATGTCCGAAGACAAATTCCTCGCGTCGCGTTTCCCCGCAGTGATCGATGTACTTCGCGCGACTTCGAATGGGAGAGAGAGAGAGAGGCGCTGTAGTACGTAAACCGACTGCGTCTTTTTCGTCGTCTTGTTCCATGGGTAACAAAGTTTCTCTCTCTGTCTTTCTCTTCGTCGTCGTTCTCCCTTTCTATTACTTCCATGCGCACGCTTACTACTTGTTTAGCTCTCGCTCTTCCCTTTTCACGTTTGCTACCTATACTCATTTTGCTTTTTGCTTTGAGTAGAATAATGCTGAGTAAGAAATAAAAATTTATAAGATTATGATGAGTGATCATCAGTTTTAAAGATTACTGTGAATAATTCGAATTAATTATGCCAACAACTGCATTGAAGTCTTCATTAGTGATTTAGATGTCCAATTCATTTTGCTCACCCCATTGTCTGACCTTGAACAATAGCCGGGACAATGGTGTAGACATACGCGTGCACCTGTGCACTCCACGCATGATTTCAATTAATACAATTCGTCTACCACGGCTGCATTACAATATGAGTCTTTGAACTCGAATTCAAACAATTCCGCGCGTCAAAAGCTCAATTCTATTCTGCAGCTAATATAACTTGTTTAGCAAAAATAAACCAATACTATATGATTAATTTGATATTTTCTTAGCGTCGTTTCAGAATCCCTAAGTGAAAAATCTAGCCTACCATCGTCCAACTGCAATCAATCGATCCATCGAACTCTCCACAATCCCTTCGATTTCCAAGGCACACATGCGAGTGCAACTCTTTGGCCGTTTCCCTCTTTCTCTGCTCCATTACCACGAGGACGCTAACTCAATTTGTATGCGGGAACGCGACTCGTCCAGATGCGCGCGCACGCGCTTAAGGTCAGAGACGCGCGCGACTCTCTCTCTTTCTCTCTCTTGTCCGGCCCGCCTCTCCTCACCCGCGTGCAGCATACGTGCGCGAGATATCTTTAGGCCCCGCGTACTTAATCGCATTCCGCTGGTGGCAGAGGCGGCTTGCAGCGAGCGCGCTGTACCAGACGGATTATGCGCCTCGTAAATGGCCTGTTGCGGCCTTAATCCTTAGCGGCGACTGAGCTTTTTATTTTTTCAAGGTGTGTGCCAGAGAGAGAGAGAGAGAGTGTGGAGAGGATTTGGTACGGCGTGTTGAGAGTGATAAGAGTGACGAAGGGAAAGGGGGAAGTTGTAAGGACGAAGTTTGCTGCGTGGGTTGGTTGGAGTTTCGAAAGTGTGAACCGATCTTATACGAGATTACCTGGCAATTTGAACGTGTATCGTATATGCAGTTCCGTAAACTGAATTTTTAAATTAAGCGCTCGTTTAAGCTTGTTTTTATTTTAACATTTCACGTTAAATCTCACCACATAATCATAGGATTATTTAGTTTGCTTAGATTATTGCGTTATGTGTGCGGTTCTTTGAGAAACTTTGCAGGGATTTAATATATAGTGAAACTTTTTGCTCGGCTAATTTGTTTCTCAACGCGGATTAAAATCCGCATTCAGAGGATAATTAGATTTCATGTAAGCAACTTAATTATCTGACTGTGAAGCATACCAAACTCATGACCTTCGCTTTCGTTATACACGTGGCTATGTAATTACAAGCACTATGATTTCGGAATATATTATTAGGATTATTTACGCTTAATGTAGACTCCGACAGATACTATTTACTCAATATTGATGGATTAAAATTGTATAATTTTCTCTAAAAATCAATATACATTGCTCAATTTCAAGCTTTAGAAGGAGAAATATGCAGACATCTAAAAGTTAAACGATATCATAATAAAAACAAACGATTGCTCGCATACATTACTTCAAATCGTTAACTGTTCCCCAATCATTGCCCAACCTATAAACCCATCCTTCCGCCAATAACGATCGACACCCCATTCGCGCCGCAAACCCACCCAACCAAATTCCCCTTCATTCTTCGGAATCCTCCGCGCCTAAAGACCTTGCGTCTCGCGTCGCATTCCCCGGCGCAAAAACTCCTCATAAAATACCCGTGCCGAAGCAAGGAAGAGGAGAGAGAGAGAGACGAATCGAGCAACGAGATCGAGTTACAAATGAAGACGGCGGCGGCTTTTCGCGCGCGAGTGAGCTAACTAGAATCGCGATACCGCGTTCGCGTATATACGTTATAGTACGCGTGTGCTGCGCGTGCGCACAAGGGGGAAAAGGAAAGCGCACGATGCAAAAACCGGACTCGAGCAGCCGCGCAGTGGAAGATGATAGACCCCCTACCGGTTTCCACTCGGCTCGCCAAAGAAGCGAGCTCCCCGCTCGTCAGATCGCCTATCTGTTGTCCGGCTGGGTTCGGAGGAGGTCTCGTTAGGTTTCTTGCGGCGGTCGTTTCAGAGTTGGGAGGGTTGAGGATTGTCGATGAGGTATGATCATGCGCGGTTGTATATATATATAGAATATGTGGGTGAATTTGTTTTTCCTACTTTGCTTTTAAGCTTTTAGCTGTTTAAATTTAATATAGTGATTCAATGCAGAGCAATGCTTATAATTCACTGAAACGCATGTGCATGATAAAACCAACTTATATGTGCAAATCCAGCGAAATCGGTGACAAAACCCGAAAAATAGGTTTGAACATTTTTTTCAAACACAGCACCTACCAGACCTGGTTTTTCTCGTTGTTTGTAGTATATATAAGAGAAATTCGCGG
>UCWB01002384.1:0-14416 GCA_900474355.1 Torymus geranii
CATTAAATTTAGCGTGCACATATTTTTTTTCTTATTTAGTAAAGCTCATAAAACAAGAAAAACCTTGTCCCATGAGTGTGCATTAAAAAAATTTTTTTTATTTTTTTGAAGACGTAAGAGGGAAATAAATTTGGGAATAGCTCATATATGTGATGTACACACGCGCCTCGTAAATCCCGCTGGCCTGCTTTTTAATGAGTTAACGCCGACAAAGAATGGGCATAACTCTGATTTATTGCGCGACTGTGGCCGAGGCTCCGAGAATGCTAGCAACACACTTTGCGCTCTCGGCCGAGGGCTACTTAGAAACGAAACATTTTTATTTCTTTCGCACGAAGAATCTAATTCTCGATCGAAATTTCAATGAGTCGTGTAAGTATTCGCAATTTTATTTCGTCGATTTCTTTTGTTGATATTAATAGAAGCTTGCTAATTATAAGCATATAAAAAATTATGATTGGAAGTTAAAGGTCCTTATTTATTATTAAATTCCAATACGTATTATATATGCTAATATAAAAAAAAATATATTTTAATTTTATGAAAAATAAATTAATTCAACCTCACAGATTAAATAAAGCACTTTAAAAAAGCATTGCAAAAAAGCGATGTATATTATGTATACAAGGCATATATATGTATACTAGAGCGCGTAAAAGTACTTGAAGCGCTTCAGTTGATCGCCAATGCCTTAAAAAGATAATTCTGTATTTGCAGCTGGCTTGTAACATTTAGTCATGCTCGCGGCCTAACGATTTGTCAACTTTCAATAATATTATACACTCTTTCCTAAAGAGCTTATAGGTACTACGTAATATCTGGTACACAATACTAATTCTAATGCGATTACTTACATAATAACATGTACTTTTCGATAAATTTACCGTAGTAGTTATACTAAAAAAAACATTAATTCTTCTTATTTTCTTGATATTTAATGAAACACTATTGTGCGCGCAAAAACTGTTAAGATTACCGTTATAAATGATTGCTTGACTTTTAAAAAATTTTTGAATTTACTGCAACATTAGCTGTACTTATAATTTTCTTTATAATTCATATGTATATACTTTATGTTACGCCTCTGCTAATTGTACGTTAAATTTACTTATACAAAGTACAACGAAATATATTGTGTAACTAGGGCGTAAAGTAGGCCTTTTTAGACCTAGTGTGAAGTTTGCAGTACGAGCAGAAGTGCGACTGCGATTTGCGAACCGAAGACGAGGACTGCAAAGACACGAGGTCAAAAGGCCCACTAGCCCTAGGTGCACACCATATTTTTTGTGTGCATGTATTGATTCTCGGGATTTTTGAGCCTAAATAAGGAAGCTTATTAATTGCTTTTTTAATATAAAGTTACATTGAAAAATGAAACGATATGTATATTTTATAAATTAATTGTTCGTTTAAAATTGTTATACGTAATTCTTAATTAGTTTTGTAACTTGATGCTAAGATTAAATAAATCAAAAATTCATTCAATTTTCTTTTCTTTCTTAAAATTATTTCGATTCATCTCTGAATAATAGAAGCCATGAAAACCATGCATGCACAAATTTATAAGTAGTGGATCAAGTTTAATTTTTGCGATTTTACGCAGTTATAGCAGCGGACACAAAAGAATCTTCTAAAAGATGCTTTTGCGCCGACCGGGAAAACAAGAATTTTTTTCCAGTCAGTCAAAAAAAAGTCACTTTAGAATCTCTTTTTAGTGTTACAAAAATTTCTTTCTTTTTTTTTTTTTTTTTACAAAAGTGTAGCTACTTTATATTCAGTATCTACTTACTACTCTCCTCCAACTCCCAAGAAACTTTTTTCACACTACATCCATATCTCCAAGAAAAGCCAAGCTACACCTTCTACACCTGCACCCTCAAACCGATCGAAGCACGGTTTTCCACTCCTGATGCACTATAGCCATCATGATGCATTTTAAGCGCATGTGAGATTTTCGCGGAACGCGCGTACGTGCGACATCCGGCAAAAAGAGGATAAGGAAGGGGGATGGGGCACGAACACATACACTATATCTCGGGGACGACATCGCGCGCGGCGGCATCTGCGCGGCCTCATCGTCTCGGAAGAGCGCGAGCGCGCAGCGAAAGAAATTAAGGTCACGCGGAAGAAAAGCGAGCGTCTGCGCGTGTGTGTAAATAATATGTAGATGCATACGCCGCGTACGGGACGGATATATAATTGACGGCCGATAGTTTTATTGACACTGATCGATTGATGGATCGGTTTGACACGAGGCGACGTTATTGATGATACTATTGTCGCGGGTATTTAATATTACAGGCGTTTATATATTGAAGGGATGCTAGCGCACGAGTTCGTGGGAGGTAATAATTAGTCATTATGCCAGGCTTATCATTTTTTTTTGTCTCAAACAATTGTCTGGCAAAACTCCAAGACTTCTTTCGCTATTGAAAATGCCAGATTTTTTTGCCAGACCAAAAATAACTTTCTCAAAGAAGTCCATGGTAAAAACACCAGACTTTTTGCAAGACTATTTGCCAGATTTTTCACCATACCCAGGCCGAAAGTATACCACTGTCGCTACTGCCTCAGTAACGCGATTGTGGTATTTTTTTCCTCCATATAGCTATGTAATATACTATTGACGTCAACATTAACTTACCGTATGATGTGTTCTGCCGACGTTTAGGTATACCTAGCAACATATTCAATACAAAGCCTGCTGAACTAGCTTCACGACGTTTGTGGACTTCAAAATACGTTCAACGCACTACATGAATTTGACTTTACGATTTTTTTTACAGAGAAGAATGAAAAGGGCCAGGAATTGACTTCTACATCGAATCTCGATGAACATAGCAATTGCCGAATTATCAGATAAGTTGACGCTTTTTCTGTATAAAATATTTTATTTATACCACAAAAACTAGATACTTTGTGGTATATTATATTTTTAGGTTAGCCACAACAATGCCTTAAATCTCCGCAGATGTATCCAGATACAATAGCAGCATCTAATAGCGCTCGATAGTACGGCGTGGACGACGGTGACAGCCGCTATACGATGCCGACAATGACTGCGATAGCGCGGGTATATGAGCTTGACGACTCACGAGCTTCATGACTTGTAAATGACGCATATATATCTGCGCTGCTACAGAGGATGCATGGCCACGATGTGAACGACGGTAACGTTGATCTGATGCTGGATGACCTATATAGAGCCTCGTTCTGGAAGAAAGAAGGTCACTGAAAAAAGTCTGTCATAAAAATCTGGTAAAAAGTCTGGCAAATAGTCTGGCAAAAGTCTGGTGCTTTTACGATACTTTTTGGACAAAGTTATTTTTAGTCTGGTAAAAAAAAGTCTGGCATTTGTGCGAGACTTATTTAAGAAAGAAATTATAAGTCTGGCGACGGGGTGGTTGAAATGAATACTTTACAAGTTTGCGCTATATAGAATTAACTCGTGCTCGCGTACAGATGAATAAAAGTTAGAGTTCCTTGTTACATTGGGTATAGTAAAATTGTCAATTTGTGCAATAAAATGTTCTTTCTCCTCGAGCAGCATCAGACAAGTTTGTCGCGACTGTAGTAATAGAGCGCAAGAGCTTTTCTATAATATACGTGCAGGCTCTCGCGTGACAAGTGACGTTTTTCAAATGATTCGAAAGTATTAGCGTAAACACGAAGGGTCGTTACTTTTCGCGCGCGCCCGCGCGCCCGAGTCAAAGAATCAGCACTTATACTTATAAAAGAGAGTGGGGTGGGATAGAGTCAAGTGGAGAAGCGCGCGCGCGAGAAGGAGAGAGAGAGAGGGGTATATATATGTATATCTCTAGCTATACGATCGCGTATATTGCAATGCTGCTTAATTTAAAGGGGCAGCGGTTTTACGACTTCGAAAAATGGGACAGCGGTCAATTCGAAATCTTATGCGCGCATCTTCGGTTGAATATCTTATATAGGAATTCCTGCACGTGTCGATTACGTTTGATACGCTTATAGCTGCAGTTTGTTAATTTTACGATGATTTATATGAAGAGATATAAGAGATTTGCTATAAATTTTCTTTTTCGAATTTGCTTTTGGAGTTATTTTTTATACATTTTGAAATATAGACCTGTTGGCATTAATATATAGCATATAGAACCATAGTGGCGAAAATTTTTATGCCATAAAGTGCAAAAATATGTCAATCTGTGTGAAATTGTGCCCGAGTGAGCGAAACTGATGTGCACAAGTACCTATACATTTGGAACATTTTGCGCTATGGCTTATCACATTTTGGCATCATTAACTATGTGCTAAAATATGGTATACTATGTGATTAACTGCTACAATGTACCGAAATATCCTATATAAATGTGCCGAATAATGAAGCTAATTTTATTTTCAATGGCTGAAAATGATATGTGCCAAACTGATCCAAATTGTTACCAAAAAACTGTGCAAAACTGTGCTTTAGCAAAATGTCCGAAATGTAGGTACGTGAGCACAGTTTTGTATACAATTTGGCACGCTTGGGCACAATATAGTATGAAAATTATTTCCAGACTAGAGAAGTTGGAATAAGCGAAACTCCACGAATATTGCAGCGCTATATTTGCTAGCGCCGAAATTGCGGTAATTCGTCGGCGCTATGTTTGCGCTAGCATAGCGCTATATTGGCGCAATACCATAATTTACTATAACGCCAATACAGCGCCCATATAGCGCAATGGAAATATTTATATTGATATTGACGACGGAAATAATAAAAAAAAGTTATGTAATTGAACCTGTAAATGTAATAGAATTTGAATAGTAAGTATATTATCTAAAAATATTGTTTTATATACGATAAATATTTTATTTATTTTAAATATTTCGATTACGCTATATGAGCGCTTAATTGGCACTATAGTAAATTATGGTATTACGCCAATATAGCGCTATGCTAGCGCAACTATAGCGCCGACGAATCACTGCCATTTCGGCGCTAGATGGTACCAATATAGCGCCGCAATAGATCCAACGGTTTCGATTTTTGTGCGGGATAACAGGTGGATAAGTGATGGTTTGTTATTTGTTAAGATTTGCAAAAACCATTACACGATGCATTTTCTCGACAGTCATTTACAATATACATAGTAGGTAAAATAATAAATCGAAATAGTGACATTAATACCACAATCACATAATATTGCATAAAATATTATACGATAAAATAATAATATTGGTCTTCATTCACGTAACTTCAAAAATCGGCAAAATATCAATCCACATTGCGTTTTCAATAAAGAAACAACAAGACTAAACAATTTAAAATCGTACAAAATCCCGTAACCACTATATACACCAATACATAAAAAAAAGCTCAAGTCCCAAGACCCTAACTTATATCACCCTCGCGAAACCCAATAATCCGAAACTCACGCAAAAAGCAATAACCGCACACGCCATACCACCACAACATCATCGTCTATACCCATACGCACACACACACACAGATACTGCATAACACAGCACTTATCACTCCCACCCGCGCGGCAGCATCCGGCGCCTGGTATCGCGCGCACACACGCGGAAGGAGAAGAAGCGTCGAAAGAAAAGAGGAGAAAGAGCTACTAAGGGGGTTCTGGAGGAGGACGATCGACGACTCCCCGCCTCTGCTGTTACTCTCACTCGCCTAGGGATAGAGTCGCCCTCGCGGCACCATCGCTAGCCAGTGCTCCGCGCGACTTTCGCCCAACTGCCACAGCAGGAGAGAGAGAGAGAGGAAAGGGAGAGAGCGAGAGCTTTCCCGCGGACTTATAGAGTTAGAGTCTTGGATTACATTATTTTTTTACTATAAAGAATTTTCTTCCAAGTTTTCTTTTCGGGAAGATTCTTATAAAAATTTTGTGTCGATTTTTGTTGTAATTCGATGTAAAAATTATAGATTTGTTTTTTTCTTTTCTTTTTGTTAACAACGTTTTCAAACGAATAGCAGTATATAGTACACTGGTGACCTGAAATAAACCGATATTGCGAAAAGCTCTTTTTATTTATTTTGTTATTTTTCAAGCTATACTCATATATTTACATATACTAAGCAACTGAATAATTCTAATAACTATTCGGCGACACTTAAAAATCATCAGAACGTTTTCTATACCCCTCGATATGCATCCCCGAGTGTCCAAAAATAATTGACAATCTATACCTATCCTTCTCGCAGCAGGTACGACGGATGTGCCGCAGCAGCCGCTATAGACATGCGCGTCGTCCCACGCTACCTGTTGCTCGCACTCGCGGTTGGCCACCTGCTGCACCTCGCGGCTGCTGTTACCGAACAGCAGCAGCCGTCGGCGAAGATCAAAAGGCAGCGGCCGAGGCAGGGACCTCAGGGTGAGTATAACGAGTACGAGGACTACGAGCGCGAGTACGGAGTCGAAGAGGAGGAGGAGAACGAGGAGGATGAGTACACGGAGAACGGGAACGCCAGGGGTGAGTTTTTTTTTAACGTTTTCTTCTCTGTATATGTTATGTGCTTGGTTTGTTCTGTGTGAAAGTACGCGCGTGCGATGTTGAAGTGTATAAGATGACAAATCTAATTAGTTTAAAAGTCGCATTTATATATTTATAGTATAAAGAGTTGACTTTATGAAATTGGCGATTAAAGTATCGTAAATTATGATTATACTATAATTATATTTTATAACTATTATATTATTATTATTATATTATTCAGATTATTCGGGGACAATAAATTTAAATTCTCATCGTGTTCCATTATCGAAAAATTTAATGAGAATATTACTATAAGGAACCATCTAAAAAACAAAACCTATACATTCGACAAAATATTAATATAACAATCTCGCACCAACCCATAGGTATTCCCTCAATTCTCTCTTACTTATATATACCGTTCGCGCGACAGCCGAACCCACTTGACCGACGATATACCGCGAACCGTGCATTCTTAAGCGCTATATATACTTACACATGACAGAGATGTGTTTTGCGCGATCACTCGCTCGTAAATCGATTTTGCGTACACGATAATACAACGCGGCACACGCAGAACGCCGTATATAGCGTCAATTCCCCGCCAATCTAGCGCGTGCGCGCGCATGCCTTCCGCGAAATTTCGTGGCGCCGTCAATTGAATTTTCCACGTCTTTGCGCACTATATATACATATACACGCACATCTGATGAGTATGTGCAAGTATATATCCACTCGCGGAATTCGGTCAGCGTTCGCGTGACGCGGAATAATGTTGTCGTGATGATGATGCGCATGTAGCTGCGGGGTTGGTTAGACGAATGTGTGTTATATATATGTATAATACATCTATGTGCTTTCTTCGCCGGAAGCGCGGGACTTCTTTCCCCGGAATGACCTACATTGCGCGCGCGGAAGATTGATTAATAGACCCTTTAATTGCATGGAAGATGCGTATGTATATATGTAGGGTCGCGGTTCGCTCGAGAACGACGCGGGATCTTTCGTGGTTTTGCGACAATTGTTCCGGTTCGTTTGCACTATATAAATTTGTTTGTATAAGGGATGGTAAATGAAAAAATAGATAACGTTTTCCCGAAGCAGATTGTGATATCGTAGTAATTGTATATATAAGTCAGTTGGATAGATTACGAGTGTAGTTAATAGCGCTTTACGAGAATCACAGGTTTGGACTGAATTTTGCCGAAATTCTTTTTATACATATATGTATAGTATTTTAATTTATGAATTCGATTGGCTGCGTGTTTAAGAGACGACAATGAGGCAACCACAAATGCAAGTAACTTCGACAGTCAACCCGCTTCGAGCTGATGAATATAATAGTAAAAAAAAACTTTTTTATTACGCCTTATACATACATATCGTCGCGTGGTACGCACAGAAAAGTCAGTTTCGCGTGAACTTAGAAGTTGGTTTTTTTTTTTCGTACTGCCCGACGATATAATAATATACATGATTTGTAATTATACTAACATATGATATGCATATACTTTTACAGGTCGTACGAAAAGTGCCACGGAAACCACTGTGAATTACTCCTCATCCACCGCGAGAATATTCACAACACCCAGGACGAATCCTTACAACAGCACTAGAGTAAATTATACTTCAACTGGTAATACTACACCACTTGAATATAATAATCAATGAGTTCATTAGATACTTACTATGATATTAATTTGGATTTTGTAGAAAACCAGCAATACACGCCGTGCGAGGTCGACGGCTCCTATCGGAAATCCGGCGAGTACTGGCGGCCCTCGAACTGCACCATCTGCCGCTGTCTCCGCGGACAAGTCGACTGCACGCGCATTCCGTCGTGTAATTACAGTAAGATTAATTGCACACATTATTCAAGATTGATTTCTTCGCACTGATTCATTGTCATTCAATTATTGCGAGTATACATAATGCTATTGATGTATTTGAATATTGCAGCCACGCAGGAACCGGTGACCGTACGTTACAACGCTACGCAAAAATCGGTAGGCTTCTTTTCAAAGTTTTAAAATAAGCGATCGTGTTATACAATAAAAAAAAAACAAACGTTAATTTGTATATTACTGTTACCGTGTTACAGCAAGCTTCCGCTGAGATCGATTTGGGCGAGAGTCAACAAGTGAAATCGTTCACCTCTACCGCGGAAGTGAGAGACATTTTTGTCCGTATATCTCTATAGTATTTTCAAATCGTTAAATAAATATTTTCGTTTGATTGCTAATTATAATTATGTCAAATAATAGCACTGATTTCACTCTCGTATTAATAACAATAAATTGTAAACCATACTTCTTTTTTTTAAACTGCTTTTATCTGTGTAGGGTTCTACGTCTGGTCCAGTACCTGATGTGCGTATAAAATAACCTCATCTCTATAATACAATGTATACCGTGGATATCAAAAAGTAACGGTAAATATTATCTTACAGGTTTCCGCGTACTACAACCAATTGACGATGGCGCAGGCTAGCTCAGACAAGGGCCCGGACCCCATAATATACCCCGAACCTTACATCCAGGTTGGTCCGAGAGGTCCATCAGGTAAACCTTTTCTTAACCATATACCTACAAAATTCTATTGGATATATTTGTAATTATTTAATGAAATAAGGCCCGCCTGGACCACCCGGGCCGATGGGATTCACCGGACCGAGAGGTGAAGTTGGGGAACCGGGTCCGCCAGGATCTCCGGGCGCGCCTGGGACACGTGGATTGCCAGGCCTACCTGGAAATGACGTATGTATAACTAAAATGTAAACGATTACTTTAGGTATATTGCCTCAATTATTTTCGCATAATTCTTGTGTATAGGGTGTACCTGGGGACGACGGCGAAGCAGGTACGCCAGGACCGCATGGTCCTATAGGTCCAAGGGGCTCGCCTGGATTGCCTGGTCTGCCAGGAGCTAAGGGTCACAAGGGCATGCCGGGAATTGACGGGCAGAGAGGAGAGCAAGGTTATACTGGGGAGAAGGGCCAGATTGGGCCATCCGGTCCGTTAGGACCACCGGGACCAGTGGTGAGTGTACACGGATAAAAAAAAAGTCAATTCTACTTTTTACACAGTTGATTTAACTTATAAAAGCAAGTTTATTTTATTTTCATAAGAATCAGTAGAAACTGCTTTAAAAAAAAGTAAAATTCACTTTTTAGTAAAGTCAGATTGGCATTATGCTTTGATATGCATGTCAAATAAAAAGTAGCTTTTACTTTAAAACCTTGAAAAAAGGGAATACTAAATTTTTTTAAAGCAGTTTCGACTTTTTCCTTATCTAGTTGATTTGCTTGTGCAAAACAGCAAGATTTACTTTTTATTTTTTTCCGTGTAGTTTTAATAAATCATTCCGTTGCCGTTTTACCTATAACTTTTTAAGTGATTAGGTTGATTATTAACTAATACCATTGGAAATGTTATATTTTTTTAGGGGCCTGTAGGTCCAAGGGGAGAAAGAGGCAGGGACGGTTCGCAGGGCCCACCTGGTTCGAGGGGAGCTGACGGTTTGGCTGGATCAATTGGAGCACCTGTAAGTGCATTATTTAATGCATTTGACAAATATTCAGAAAATTAAACTTTGACGTAGTCATTTTATGCTTTTTTTTATATGTATTAGGGTCCGATAGGAAAAACCGGGCCGCCCGGTTTTCCTGGTATTCGAGGAATGAAGGGCGATCAAGGTCTCCAAGGGCTTAAGGGTAATCAGGGACTGCAAGGGCTTCGAGGTAAGATATAATCTAATCTAGTGTTAAATTAGGCATTTAATGCCGAATGAGTGAATTTTATTGAACATTTTTATTAGCTTAGAATGTGTGACAAAACCCTAATAACAAAGTGAACGTACGTAAGACTTTCGCTGTATAGATATCATCGTTTCTCACATTACGAGATAAATCAAACACTTGGGACGAAAATACTCAGCTGTTCTTATTTCTAGTTTCAAGTGACGAGCTAGATATTTAAATAGTAAATTCGTGCGTATATACGCGAATCTTGTAAGCAACAAGTGTATGACTCAGATAGTTTGTGCGCGAGCTCGCTATGAAATTGACACTTTTTATGACACAATTTTCCATTTTCGCCGTTTATGGAATTGAGACCCCGTATACGAGAGATAGTGAACTTTCTATTTCATCCACTTGCAGCCATGAAACGCGTCATGACCCATTTTACTTGGACGGATTGAATAAACGTGCATTTTTGCTTTTACTTTGTATACCGAAGACGAAACCAAAATAGTAAATTGTTAAAATACTAATAAAAAGTTATCATTTTTTACAGTTAACCTTATAAATATAATTTCAATTGTTAATCAACGAAAGTATACTATAGATTTATTCAATTACTATTTAGGCGACGTTGGACGAACGGGAGCACCTGGCGAGGCGGGACCATCTGGGCCGCCGGGCAAGGAAGGGCCGCGCGGCGAGAAAGGAGCGGCTGGTGCGAATGGATTGATCGGCCAGCCGGGTTTCCCAGGAATTCGGGGACTTCCCGGGACATCTGGTAGCCCTGGACTACCTGGCACCGAGGGTTTACCGGTAAGATAAAATATTTTTTGTAAGTTAAATGTGAAATGGTGAGATAAATTAATGCCCACGAATTTTATACGGTGCTAAATGACCTCCGCACGGGTTATAAGCAATTTCATGGTTAATTTTTTTTTTCGTACACTGTCTTACAGTTTTTTTATATTTTGTAACACTTTCTTTGATACTCATAATTCAAAAATTCTTTTACAGTTTTTTACACTTCTTCACATTTATTAACACTTTATTATACCTTTTTTTACATTTTCTTACATGTTTTTATAGTTTTTCAACATACTCTTGTAGTTTTTTTATACTTTCTTACAGTTGCTTATATGTTTTTTATATTTGAATATGTTTTTTAGACTTTTTTACTGTTTTTAACACTTTTGTACACTGTTTTACATTTTTTAATACATTTTTACATTTTTTTACACTTTACATTTTTTTATACTTTCTTACATTTTTTTATATTTATAGATATTTACGGTTAATAAAAGTTTTATTAACTTTAAGGAAGTGCAGAAAAATGTAAAAAATATATAAACAATGGAACAAAGTGTAAATAAGTGTAGAAAACTCTAAATTTTTACGGGTTTTTACAAATTTTATAAAATATACAAAAGTGGACGAAAATGTAAAGAAAGTGTAAATAAGTGCAATAAGATGTAAAATATGTCCGAAATTCAGTATCAAACTACATTTTTAGTATATTTTCATACACTTTTCTACACTTACTAAACAATTCGCTACATTTTTTATTTTTGCTAGGGTAGTCAGCCAGGTAATTATTTTTTTAAATCTATATAGGTAAACAACTTTATACCTCAAAAATATACATAAAAAACAACATTTTAGCACCTCTCGGGCTCCTATATTTTGATTTGTAAGTCTGTAATAACCACTGGATTGAAGGATCAATTTTTGCATATCATCCCATGTCTCACAGCGCCGCTCTGGGACGCTTTGACCAAATGAATGAGAGTGTGGGGAAAATCTTGTTTATCCAGTGATTATATTATAGACTTATAAACTAAAATATAGGATCCAGGGGGGTGCTAAAATGTTGCTTTTTATGTATATTTTTAAGGTATAAAGTTCTTTTCCTATATAGATTTAAAATAATAATTACCTGATTAATTATACTAAAATCTATTTTTTCCGAGTTTAACCCAGGCTTGCCCCCCTTAATATAAATAGTCATTAACAGTCCTTTACAAGTAATATTTTTAATGTTTAATAGTATTATTTATGATCAAAGTGCTGATTTATCATCCACGTAAAGAAAACTAAAATGATTCAATTTTGACCTTAGGGAGTGCCAGGCGAAAAAGGCGCTCGAGGCGACATGGGTCTAAAGGGCGAGGCAGGTTTTCCCGGACCGCGAGGTCAGCCAGGACCTACGGGTAATGAAGGCAAAAAGGGCAAAAGAGGACTGAGCGGCCCGGTTGGCTCACCAGGACCCGCAGGTGAACGAGGCGGCTCAGGTCCGAGGGGACTTCCTGGGGCTGATGGCGCTCTTGGGCCTAAAGGTAATTACAATGTTATTTGTAATGTGCTTGAAAAAAATATTTATTAGTGTATTGTTGAAGTGTATAAGCAACGTGTTTCACATATATATAAATTTTTTAATGTGTTTAATTAGGTCAACCTGGTGAAAGAGGGCCTATTGGGCCAATAGGTCCGAAAGGATCAATCGGAGATGTTGGGCGGCAAGGACCTATAGGACCTCAGGTAAACCACATTGCGGACATTAATTATCTAGGTGTATGTTTCGTGATGATTATATATGTATGACCATTAAATCAAGGGTATACGAGGATTACCGGGTCGACCAGGTACACCCGGAAAACCTGGAAATAATGGAGATCGGGGAGCTGCTGGAGCTGACGGCAAACCTGGGGAGCAAGGTATCCAAGGACCTCCTGGTCCTGTCGGATCTGTAGGTCCTCCTGGCGAGAAAGGATTTCCTGTAAGGATATTTTCAAAATTACCGTTTTTTTAACGAATTGAAGTAAAAGAAACAAATTTTAAATTAAATGTAGGGTGAACCAGGGGAGGATGGTGAGCAAGGCCTGCCCGGTCCTCCGGGAATCGATGGACAGCCTGTAAGATATCATAATCGACGTTAAAACAATTACGAGACTTTAATAAATACTACTGACTTTACCCGAAATTTCAAGGGAGCGCGAGGGAAACCGGGCCTGCCGGGACCGGACGGTGCAAAGGGCGAACGGGGTCCCGAAGGCCCACATGGACCGAAGGGCCATAGAGGCTACAACGGCTTGCAAGGCATACCAGGACAGCCGGGAACACCGGGCGAGAAGGGTCCGCCAGGTCCGGTTGGACCGCCAGGCAAGGACGGCGATCCGGGACTGCGTGGACCACCCGGTCGCGACGGCAATCCCGGACCACCGGGTCACACGGGAAATCCTGGACCTCGCGGACCCCCCGGCGAGGAGGGCAGACACGGATCGCCCGGACCACCTGGACAGCCAGGACCACCTGGACCGCCTGGCGAAATCGCGTACGGTTACGATGCTGCCTCTCTTGCCGTTTTATTCAGTGAGTGTTGAATTTTTTTGTGTATCTGCGTACATTATTTTTTGTTCCTTCCATAGTATAATAATGTATTATTAATTAATTGTAGATCAGGGACAGAGTAAAGGACCGGACCCAACGTCACCGACGGACGAAGGGCAGCGAATGTTTGGCGGACCGATGAACGACGAGGGACGAAAAGAGGTTCTTTCGAAATTGTACGACCAAGTGAAAACTTCGCTGGAGAAGCTCGTGAAGCCAGACGGAGATAAGGACTCACCGGCTAGGACTTGCAGTGAACTCTTTGCTACCCATCCAGATAAATCATCTGGTACGCATAACAATGCTGTCTAACATTAAATTTTATCATCATGTATTTCATGTATGTATTATTCTTGCAGGCGAGTATTGGATTGACCCGAACGACGGCGACTCACGAGACGCTATTCTGGTGCACTGCGACGCAGCTAAGCGCTCGACGTGTCTCTTCGCCAGTCCGTCACGTACTCCGGAAATAAGTCACCTTGGTAACGAGCCGGAATTGTGGCTCAACGAAATTGAAAATATGCCAAAGGTACAATATTTATTACGATGAGTATAAACTTTAAAAAAACTGTTTCACAACGATAACTTGCTTTTGTAATTTTGTGATCAGATAAGCTATAAAGCGAACAGCAATCAAATAGGATTTTTGCAATTGCTGTCGAAAGAAGCCGAGCAAAACATAACTTATCACTGTAAGAACAGCGTTGCGTACTTCGACGCGGAACGTAGGACTTACAGGAAAGGCCTGAAGCTTCTCGCGTGGAATGATGTTGAATTATTGCCGAGAGGAAGCCAGAGGCTTCGCTATGAAGCTATTGTTGATGAGTGCAAGGT
>UCWB01002385.1:0-14371 GCA_900474355.1 Torymus geranii
GTTTAAATATATCAAATTTTTTACCGGTACTCTTTAAAATTTTCTTACACTTACAGCTTGTATGTCTTATCAAATATATACGCAATTTATTATTATTATTATTATTATTATTACATATTTTATTGCGATCATAGCCTTGTTATTAAACATCAAACACTAAATAATAAATAAACATTTGTATTGCTCCGCCCAAACACTTGCATTACGATTATACCGATAGCAGTTTGAACGCGCACCTCGACGCGCTCCATAATGCGTCCCCAATGTAGATATACTCCCTTATTACGCATGTATGATCTACATTAATATAGTGAGCCAATACAATGTCAACAAGTACTTGCTTACTTGGACACCTAGCCCGCACTGAAATAACAATAAGCTATTTGTGATGTATCCACCTTACTTTTACCTCGAGTCGAAGTAGAAGCACTTTGGCCGCTCTCTGCGGCAGCAGCCGTTGTGCGAGAAAAAGTCCCTTTTCGTCACTCTTTTCAAATCGGCAAGTTTAAACGTATATTGGAAAAAAGTTAACATACATGATAAGTATAAGTTTAAAAGACGTAAGTTTATTTTTTATCTTCATATACATTTAGATTAACTTCGAGTTTATTGTTTATTGTGGTCCTGTTTTCTGTGATGCGATGACGATAGTCGTGTTTACGATTGAAATACTGTTTCAAACCGTTGACGAAAAACTTCAGATAAGACGATATAGAAATTTTAAAGTAGCTTGAAAATTTCATTCTTTGAGTTCTGTTTTGATTTATTAGTTGGCTTAACAGCCCATTCATAAAAATCACTCTTTCACGTCGCATTGATTTATACGCCTACTCCCAGCAAACAAGGCCATATACATTTTATTCCAAAATTCGTCATCGCTTCACTACATGACCTCTACTAACCATTCACTCATCCTTAATTTTTTGTTTTTGTCTCAACCATACCGTACATCTATTCTTCTACTTTTCTATCTTCCACACATACATACTTACGTATATAGTAATGGTTTGTCAACAAGGTATATAACGCGTTACCCGCCAGATAAGCCATTTGACTGCAAACAATTCAACGTTCTTACATTGACACTGCAATGGATATGGCGAGCCAGATTAAAAGCAGGGCCGACGAGTATGCGAAGGTATATAATGATTCCTTACATGAGTCACGACTGATAACACCATATGCACCCGAAAATAACATATTTTTGCTCATATTAACAGCGCATGATGCTCAGGCAGAGGGAACAAAGCATGTCGCCGGAGAATCAGTACAAGAGCTTGCGCCGCCGGATCAGCATCATGGATGCTCTGAAAAAGAGCTATCCGACTTGTAAGTTACTCCGTTTTTTTTTTTTTTTTTTTTGTGTAACGGTTTTGCTTCTTTCGATAATATAACGAAAATTCGCTTAACTCATTTTCAAAGTTAACAAAGCATAATGTTTACAAATTCACGCATTTTTATATAACACTGACTAAACAAATAAGTGAACGTACTTCGAAATCCATCCAAACACTCGCAAGCGCCGAACAACTCCACACCTCTCACTCAAATCAATCTTTCAGCGCCGTCAAACCTCCTCTCCACGAGCAACCCATTCGCCAAGGAATTCTCGGGCATCGGCAGTGGCCCTTTCCCCAGAGAAGACGATCACGCCGACAAGTCGAAGCCCGACGGCATAGACCTGTCGATCCATGAGGAACTCGACCCAACTCCCATCAACAGCAGCCCAGCAACGCCGAAAGTTTCCAACATCTCCGGCACGAGCTTGCCCCAGGCAAAGTTGAGCATAGACAAGCCGCCGCGCAAACAGAGTCTTAGCCAACAACAGCTCCCGACCAAAAAAGTAAAGAACGGAGAAGAGGTGACCCAAGAGGAGCTCACCAAGTACTTTACCGAACTCGCCGAAAAGAAGCGACTCATGTGGCTGCAGCCGGGAATGAGGAAACCGGAGACGAGGAAGTCGGTCGAGCCGAAGAAGCCAGAAGAAAGGATACCGAGGGAGGAGATAGTACCCGAGGAGTCGAGGTTCTCTCTCGGGGAGTACTTCCATGGCAAGCGAGAGCTCAGAGGCGAAGGTACTTATATGGCATGAACGATGCGCGCGCGCGGCATTATGTAGGGCGTGTTATTTATGGATGGAGGTAGACTGGATATAGAACATTTAGAGTTGATTAATAATTATGCGCTGATTGAGTTTGGAATATACTTGTTGTTAGTTGAATGAGGCTCTATCACATTGTCTCGTTATTTTAATATGCTTTTGATGCATAACATTGCGTAAAAACTTTCAGCAGTGTTGGAGTGGATATGAGAGTTTCAGGATTGATATTAATTAAAACTCACTATAATAAAATTAACTCGAAAGTAAAATTTACTAAACCCAATTAAAAGCAAATTACACGATTCATACTCAAATTACTGAATAATTAGAGTATTGAAACTAATATCCCACACATACACAGATACAACCTCATTCAGCAACAAGAACCATGCCAAATTCAATCATCGTATTACTACTTAAATATAAATAGGTTTTTTGATTAATAATTCGTCGTTAAACTCGTGAACGATTATTTATAATAAAAAAAAAAACATATTTAAAATTTAGAAATTAAAATTTTCGTTAGGATCGATCGGTTATTAAAATCTTTCAAAATAAAAAAAAAAATAATTATTAATTTATTAGGAATTATTTTTTTATCAATAATAAAAATTATTAATAAAAAAAATCATGTTAAACTGGCAACTTCCGCTATACAGACTATTCCATTATTTTCTTTTCCACAATTAGAAATCATTCAACCAAACTTCAAAAGCGACCTGTTCGAGGAGGAATTCCGTCGCAACGACGCAGAGCTAAGAAGCAAGGGTGCGGACGCCTTTTTCGCCGCTCGCGTCCTCGAGGTAATCGAGCCCGACGTCGTGCAGACAGATTTACGCGAGGGCAACGTTAAGATCGGGATCGGCAATAACTTGGTCGATCTGTCCTACGTTCCCGGAGCGCTGGAGGACGCTCGCGAACGGGCAGAAATCGAGAACTGCTCGGTCTCCACGTCGTTCGTCTCCGAGGAAATGCGACAGTTGGACAAAGAAGTAAGATTGCTAGAATACGAACAGCCGGTACTGGCTGATGCGGTCGGAAGGATCCAACAGGCACAGCAACGTGCTTTCGAGGAAGCCGAGGAAGAGGTGATGAGGATGATCAACGAGACACCGAAAAGACTGTATCCAGATTTGACGAGCGACAAGAGGATGTCGGATAATTTTACGCCAAAGAAGCTGTTCCACGCGAGTAAGAGCTACAAGGGTCCCGATGGTATGTGTGTGTTTTTTTTTACTCACAATTATCCGTTTATTTATTATATACTAAATCTTATTTTCAGTCGTCCCAGATACAAGGGCCACCTACCGCCGGCCATCGAGTCCCGAAAGGGAAGCCTTCTACACCCCGATGTCGATGCCCCCCTCCCAAATGAACAACGTGATCGGACCTTCACCGGGGCAACAGCAGCACGGCGAGTCCGGCATGGTATCCTTCCTCAAACGGAACACCAGCTTCCTCAACAACTTGCCCAAGATAATGCGCCGTAAGCCGAATCTGGAGTCAACGAGAAAGAACGAGAAGACATTATCGCCGATAGGCCAGGGCGGGAGTAGTATATCCACATTGACGCTGGTCACGAACACACCAGGTAGCCCGCCGGTGGCGATGCAGGATACCACCTCGAAGTCGACGAAGGAGACTGAGCAGGTGAATAAGAATGCGCAGGGCTACGATAAGGACGCTACAATACCTTACGAGGTTCGATTCTTGATGTTGTATGTGCAATGATCGTGCTGTCTGTCCTAGTCCTTTCGCATATGTATATAATTATGTATTGTATTAGTCTGTAAGTGATGATTAAAGGTTCAATAATGTAATAATAAAACGTATTCGTAAAGGTGGAAAACTTTTTGGAGCTCGCGCTTGGCGACGAGCAGTACAACGAGTCGGTCACGTACGCTAATCCAGACGCGAAAGCGAGCGTGATAAACGTGAGCGAGCTGATTTCAGAGGACAGAACACCGGTGAAACAGAGGATAAAAAAACCGAGGGTACCGATGACCGAGCCGCCGAAACACTCGAGCACGCTCAACAGGACGCTCACCATGTACAAGACGTTCACCCAGAGGATTAAAGACGTATGATGTTTTTCAAAGTTATTTTTTATTTTTTAATGGTTTTTTTAATGGTTTTTTAACGTTTTTATATTTTGAGCATAGAAATTTCGTGGAAGCGTGAGGGACGTGCCGAAAGCGCCGCAGCAGATCGTCCTACCCACCGACGTGAACCCGAATCTGGAAGAAGGCGTGAAGGAGCTCCTGGAGAAGGTAAAAATCCAGCAGACCCGCATCAGCCAGGCGAGCAAAGCCCTCGAGCTCTGCACGACGATGCGCGAGTTCTCCGCCTCCCCAGAGCGCGTCGAATCCGAGCGCATTCTTATGGTAGCCCAGCTACGCAGCAAAGCGTACCTCGAGGAGATAGGACGTCTTACCTCGCATCGGAACGACGAGGGGCTCTACTGCGAGCGCGGGCAGATCACCCTCAGAAACATGAGCGTTCAGCTGCGCGAAGAGGCGCTACGTCAATATCAGGGCAGCAATTATGTCGAGTGGTTCGTCCTAGTCATAACTGTCGGTCCAACCGTCTGGGCTACCATTGCCGTACCCTGTCCTATCGCCGGCCAGAAAATGGACTTCCCCGGAACACTGTCGATTCCCGATTTGCCGCCGGATTTCAGAATCTCATTGAAGATTTACAGCATGAAAATGCAGAACACGGAGATTAAACACGACGATAAATATCGTATCACGAGGGGCCACGTGCCAAGCAGACCGTCGATATCGGTGGGTTGCCCGTCACCTAAGAGGCTGCTCAGAAGGTCCGAGAAGAAAACGCCACCCAAGCAGTTCGAGGTCAGGTTCTCCGGAATCAAGGAGTCCTCGTTCGCGCTCTCTGGTAGCCTCGAGCTCTTTCTTCATGATCTAAATCTCAAGTCGCCGTGGCCTTTGTCGGGAGTAAGTAGGATCGAATCGATTCATTAAAATTATCAAAAAGAAGTGTGTATTATAATTATTAAACATTTTCAAATTTGTATAGATAGATTCAATTTTTAAAAGTATACATAAGCAATTATTTTTATATAAGAAATAATATTCGTCCTCATTTTCATTGAGACATTCAATAGTTGTATGATGTTCTAAAAAATAAAAATTCTCGCGTATAATCAATAGCTACCACAAAAATCCATGCTGCACGGCACCATCGACCTGGACCTCACCTGCAAGGTGCAGCTCTCAGTCTCACACTCAGGATTCCTCACGCACAGCGACGGCGACCTGGCGTCCTGGAACCTTCGCTGGTGTGTCCTCGAGGAGCGCAGCCTCCTCTTCTGGAACTATCCCCGTGAGCAGGAGTACAAGCCGCCTCTCTACACCATAGACCTCGAAGATTGTGTGTCCCGACGTATCCAGCCGATCGACCGAGCTCTTTGTCCGCGCGCGCGAACTTTCGAGGTGCGGACGATGCGCAAGCGTAAGGAGACAGATGGTGTCTATACTCAGCGCCGTGGTAGCGCGACGGTCATCAGGTATGTGGATGGTTGATATTGATTAAAGGCGGAGATTAAGGTTTTATGGGAATGGGACGTAAGGTCCCTGCTAAAAGTTTTAGTTTTTCAGGTTAATACTGAGATAGATCATATATATGCAGTAAAGCAATTGATCAATTTTTAGTTCTCACGATCAATTTATGAATGCAATTGGATAGATATTAAAAGCCTTACAAATACAAAAATCAAAGCAAAATTGGAAAATCGATCGAAACTATTTTTTTTTTTTTTAAATTGTCATTACGTTTAAATTAGCTCATTTAATAGTACCGAGTTTCCAATTTTGCTTTGATTTTTTATTTGTAAGGTTTTTAATATCTAATCTAATGGCAGTCATACATTGGTCGCGAGAACTAATAATTTATTAATTATTGCTTTACATAATTATCTATCGCAGTTTTAACGTGAAAAACTGTAAGTCTTAGCAGGGACCTTACATCCTATAATACAACCTTAAGAAAGGTTTGGTGACCATGATTATGAGATTATGGGGAAGTATTACGTTTTTTTTTTAATTTTTATAGGCATTTGTTATCGTGCGAAACCAATCAAGAACTGACGGAGTGGCAGTCAAAATTGAATCATGTTGTCTCTGCGTTACGCGAGTGGAACATCATTAGTGATACACTGTTGCCGGACGTCGACTACGAAAGATATTATAAACAAAAAAATGCTTCATGGATATAAAAAGCGTTGATGAAGAAGTAATTTTTCATTTAGTGATTGATGGTATTTATGTAAAATTTGTGTGGGTGCGTACTAGCGTGGAAGATTTTAATAAGATTTTATTAAGAAAAGAGATACGCTTTGATAAAATTGAGGAATATTATGTTTTAATAATGATAATTAATGTAAGTCTACTTATAGCCGTATAATAATGTACAACTGAAAGTATGGTTATTGTAAATAGAGTCTTTTCCAATTTCAGTATTATAAGTAACAAAAATACTAGGTTGAAGAACTGAAAATATTTACATTAACATCGTTAGTAACACGTATAAGACTTTGGTATATTGATTATATTTACCACAAATAATTATTAAATATGGTACCGCATATACATATGCTTTTATAACTATTGATTTAATAAATCAGCATGCATGAATTTTTGTATTAAAATATACTAACCATATATATTGGATTTACTAGAAATAAACTTGGTAGACTTAATTTTATGTCTTATTTTACTATAGATATAATTTCAAAGTTTTTAACATAAATAAAGGGCGATTGTGTAGACAAGAAAATGACTTACAGAAATGATAAAATAGATATTTTTTGAATATATCATATTCAAATGAATGTTTTAATTGGAAATCACGTATTACAATTTTAATAAAATCTTATAATTATGAACTCAATTTATACAGTTTACAATCATTTTTTCCATCCTTTTCAAATATTGTTTAATCTTGAATTTAAACAAAATTTGTATTATTTTAAATTTTTTATCAGTACCATATTTTTAAATTTTGGACTGTAAGTACACACGCATAAGTATACTATAGCGCCATCAAACATACCCTGCATAAATCTATATAGCTTATATATAATATATATAGTAACCCAGTAACACGCTATATGCATACAATGTACTGCGTGAGCGTCAATTAGTAAGCTGCTCTGTTTTACCGAGTGTCGGGAATCGTATTCGTGTATATATATACAAAGTGGGGAGAGAAGTGGGTAGGACTAGTAGGAGGTTATAAATTTTGAAGACGAACGCAATGCTAGTGGGATGAAAAATCTTTTAAAAAGTTTTAGCTAGTATTCATTGAACGTTAAAACATTTGAAATGTGGCCTGATCCTGCAGATCCTTTAAGAAAACGATTAACTCATATGAAAGGAACACCTGCGAATAAGGCATCAGTCATTTTTTCATTGGGTACCATTACATTGATGATTGGAACTTTTTACGCATTATCGTAATAATAATTTCATTCAAATGCTCCTACTTTAAATTCTTATTAATACTCTACAATGACAATGTTAATTTAATATTTTTTTAGGTATACTCCCTGGTTTCAAGCTCGTACAGAAAAATATAGACAGGGAGCATTGCAGCAGGCAGCAAATGCGCCAGCAAAAAAATTATTACGCGATCCTCTTGTACAAGCTGCTCTGAATAGGAAACAGGAAGAATATGAAGGACCTCCTATGGGATATAAATATTACTAATTAGTTCAACTGTTTTCCAATTTTTTTTCAAGAAATGCAGAATACCGATAACAAATCAACTAAAATGAGTTTACAAAGCAAATTGCGCCTTAAAATAAACAATAGTGACAGGTATGAAGATTATGTGTCAAGCTTATCATAAGTTTATACAGTTGTCAAGTTTAAGTGTTGTAAAAATATTTATTAATTAAAAGTATTAGTGCTTCTTAAGTAATTGTCTTCTACTTCTTTCCCTATCAATTTTTTCTTTTAAGTTTAATTACAAGTTTCTAGTAGTTAGTAAATTAATTATAATTTATTAATGTTTTAGTTCTGAATGTACTTCAGGTACAAGTATAAAAAGCTGTTCTAATTCTAATACCAATAGTCAAGAAAATTATAGCAATAATCAACCATCTTACAAAGAAAGTTCATCTAGTTCACCAAATGTCGAAGATAGTATGGCAGATTTTAAATCACCTAAGAAAGAAACTCCGTACGGACTCGTTTTAAATAAATTTAAAATTGATGCAGAAAAACCAAAGAAAAAAATTACAAAATCTAAGACCAAGTCTAGTAGTAAATCAACAAAAAGAGGTTCTGATATAAAACAGCCATTGATTGAATCTTCCTTTTTTAAGCCTCAAACTTCTGATCAAAATAATATGAAAGAGTCAATGCCATGTCCTCTATGTTTAAAACCATTTAAAGATGATATGACATGTATGAATCATATGAAAACATGTGCAGCAAAAAAAAATATTTCTACAAAACAATTGTTTGAAGCTATAAGGTTACAAGATCGTCAAGCAGAAGAAAGAAAATCATTAGGATTGCTTGCTGCCCCAGTTTTGCCAGAAAGAAAAAAAGTTTTTCGTAGTAAAAATTTTGTAGGTTTAAACTTTTTAATTCATAAAATTTAGAGCTTATATTTATTTAAGTATTACACAAACTAGTTCTTTATTAAAGTTTGAAATTTTTATTAAAATTTTTTTTATTACTGGGTGCGTGAAATTCGACTTTAAATGACTATTTAGCGTGAGTAAAGTAGACTTTTTTGACTAGTGCTGAGTGCATTAAGTGTCTACGTACTAGTGCATAAAGTAGTGCGTAAAATACTTGTATTTCACGTATTAGTGCGTAAAGTTTAAACTTTACGCACTCGTAAAAAAAAAACAGGTACTGTACGTACGCTAAATAGGGATCGAATGTTGAGTTGACGTGCTCAGTTATAAAAAATAGTAAACGCAACATGCGCCAAAAGTTGGCGTATCGTGCACGGGTAATAATCGCCTATTTTACGCACTTCTTTGTCGTACTGTTAAGAAAATTTTATGTCTTAGAGTACTGGCGATGATCCACAACTTCAGCTTGTTTTGGCAATGTCCGAATCGTTGTATCAGGCAAAGCAAATGGAAGAATTTGAACAAGCTGCTTTGTTGGCAGGTGTTCCTTCCGAGTGTATAAAAGATATGAATGATGAAGATCGCCGAATTACTTTGCAGAATTTTGGTTTTACAACAAATAAGGCTGTGAATGATGTTCCTGTCAATAAATCAAGAAAAAGTAATGATAAGATCTTAATAAGAAAACATTAAAATATTTATTTAAAACAATCAAAAACTAGTAATAAAGTACCTCTAAAATTTTTTCATAGGAAAATTATTAGGTCCTACTATACTGCAAACACGATCAAAAGAAGATAAGGATCGTGTTTTGACTGAGAGGATTGCTTGTATACTAACAGGAGATGATGCTCTCACCCAAGTTAAAGAAAGACCTGAAGTATTCCCAGAACAAAGCACACCAACAGTTCTTAGAAGCAAATTACTTAAAAAAATAGAAAAATCGGTAAGAAGGATAATGGTATCAAGGCTGTTGTTAAACGCCCGACAGGTGGGAAAAATATGTTCCGGTCGCAAAAAGGGAGAGGGGGTATCTGTCGGACGTTTAACACCTCCGCAATATTATCAACTGTTAAAGTTAGATAAAAGATAACGTAGTACATTACACGGTATTGGAGGTTAGGATTACGATTTCGTAAATATATGAAAAAACATTTTTTCAGAATAATAGATTATGGGATAGAAGCAGATTAACAAAAAAATATCTTGAGTTTTATGTTGAAGAATTGAAATCGCATTTATTTCGATCTAATGACCAAATACAGGAAACCGGACTTGTGGTAAGTGTTCTGGAAAACACTAACAATATTTTAAAAAGTTATTAATTTTCGTAAAATCATGTTGACGTTTTAAAATGTTTTTTAAATGTTAATATTACGTACAAAATTAGTTTGAATAAATACAACAATTTTATTTTGATTTTTATTATGTATGAAAATATTTAGGTATTTTTCGAATGAAAATATTATTTTATTTTTTATTATTTGTGCAGGGTTGTGAACATTTGTCTGAAAGATTAGTTGATAATGAAAACACTTTATTAGATACATCGATTCTTTATGAGCCAATAGATATTGATATTATAATTGATGAAAATAACAGACAAAATAATTCTGATTTAACAAATATGAATGAATCTTGCACTAGCGAATCAGGAAGTATGAATTCTGAACAAAGTTTTATTAAAAATGTTATTACAAAATGGGAAGAAGCATTAAATGATAGTGCTGCAAGTGATGTAATCATTTTTGTAAAAAACAACAAACATATTTATGCACATAAATTAGTTTTTCATGTACAATGTTCAGATATTTTACTTCATGTTGAACCAAATGATACAGACAGACATTTACAAATTAAAAATAAATTATGTTGGTTTGATAAAGATCAACTATCAGCTCTGGCATTTTTGGAATTTATTTATTGTGGTACTATCAAGAAATATATTAATTTCTTTGACGATGATGATCTAGTGCGTCAAGTTAGGAAGTTAGCAAGAGTATATAAAGTAAAAGAATTATTTTCGTATCTGAGAAAAAACCAAAATACATGGACAGCGGAGATAGAAGAACAACTTAGGAATGTAACTGATTTTAATAATACTTATAATGACAATAATAGAATAAATGTTAATTCACACAGAGTTAGTATATCAGCACAAAAGTGCAATAATTCAGACAATGAAAGAAATTTTCATGAACAGGTAAGATCATTTTAATTAAAATATATGAGATTATCATATTTATTTTATTAATTCTTTTTCAGTCAACGCACATTAATCAGGCCATTCAAAAGTTTCATTCAGATCCAACACCTACTTTTGAAAAAAGAGTAATAGATAACACTATTTCTAAACATTTATCTATGAATAACTATAATGAGAGACGAATAACAGCATCACCAGATATGTTTGCATCAGAAGATGAAGAAGTAGTTTATTCGAATAATGGTCAAACAAATTATCAAAGTGAAAAAACACAAAGTAATATTAATATTAAGTCAGTAGACTTGACTAGTGAAAATGATAATAATAATCTAGATAATTCAAATTCAATTACGAATCAATCTCAAACTGAAGTTAATTGCACTGATGAACAGATGAATTCTCAAAAAACCATTATCAATCTGTCAAGAACACCAAGTCCTCATATCAGTTTGTGTGAAAACGACATGTACAGAGCAGTAACTCCAAAATCTAGATCACCAGAAAAAGATCAAGAATTAGAAGCAAATAAAATAGATACTACAAACGAACAAATAAATGAAGCAATTACTCCTAAGTATGGAAGGTCACCAGAAAGGTATACAAAATCAAAGAAAAAAATAACCAAGGATAATAATTCTCAAATATTTGAAGCAGTAACACCAAAAAATAGATCTCCAGAAAGAAATGATGATAATAATACATCAAAAGATAAAAGGGACTATCAGATTGATCAAATATTTGAAGCACTCACTCCAAAACATAATAGATCACCAGAATACTTTTCCAAACATGTTACTAAAAGAGTCAATTATAGTATTGATCAAATATGTGGTGCAGTTACTCCAGAAGCAAATGAGTTGAAAGTAAATAACTATGTTACACCGAAAAACCCAGTTTATGCAGAAATATGTGATTCAGTTTCTGAAGAAATTAACAAAAAAAGTGATGATTCAATGTATACAGCAGTAACTCCACCTAAATGTAATGGAAGAGACAATTTTAACTTAAATTCTGAACAAAAACTTAAAAAACTTAAAACTGACTTAAGTATCTTCATTGAAAAGGTTCAGAGACAAAATGCTAAAGGTATTTTAGATACAGATTCAGAAACAGATACTCCAGAAATTCCAAAAAGACTTCGAGATCCTTTTATAAAAAGACTTCGCAATGATTCCTATGAATACTTGCGGAATGATGGCGGTAATACTAAAGAGGACCGTAGAGTAATTAGTTTATTAGAGAAAGAAGTCTTGGATGGAGAAAAAAAGTCGAAATTACCTAAGAAAATGTCATCTGGTTCCATTAATAGGAGTAACAGAAAATCATTGCAAAATAGTGAAGATCTACAGAATGAGGTTGCAAGAGATAATGAAGTAACATCAGAGAAATCACAAACTTCATGTCCTAAAGGAAAATCAAATTCATCTACCGAAATAAACCAGAATAACGACATTACTGGATCCACTTTAGATGATGATCATGACGATGATCTGCAGGAACTAACTGTTGATGATACAGAAATTTCTATGTATTCAAAATACAAGAAGAATCATAAAAAGGATAATAGTATAGCAAAATATCGTAGTAAACTAAATTTTCATACAAAACTTGACCACACTAGTGATAAAGTTAGTGCTGATTCAAGTAAAAATAGAGAATGTAATAATAAATCGAATAATAATTTAAAAAAAGAATTGTTTCAAAAAAGCACAATGACACAAAAACCAAAAAATGTTATTGATGTAACATTGGTTTCTGATTCTGATGACGAAAATCAAAGTAATTCAGCAATTACTGCAAATGTGGAAAATATAACTGATCATAATTCATGCACACAAATAAAAGAGAAGGACCTTGAACTGGAAACTGAAAACTTAGAATCTGCATTAGCTAATATTGAAAATGACAGTACAATTTCACTTAGCGCAATCGGCGATCACTTCGAAGCATCACGGAATTCAAGCATCAGAAATTCAACTGCATTAAATAAAAAATCAAAAAGTCAACTTATAGATTTATCTGTAGATTCAGATGAAGAAGGTATTCACGATGATAGTACGATTTCTTACAGACTAATTGCTGAATCAGATAGTTCATTAAAAAATAAAAAGTCCCACAGTAAAAACTTGTCTGAAGAAAAGAGCAACAATAAAGAATCGTATGATGATTCTGAAAAAAAGACTGACGATGTTGATGCTGAAATTAGTAAAATTCTACAATCGAGCCCAGAGGTTCATAAAAACGATGAACACGTAGTTAAGAGGCGTAAAACTACAAGTAAAAAGTCTGATCAGTGCAAAAAAATCACATCTATGAACGCAGAAACGGAAGTAATAAATCTCAGTCCTATATCAATTATTTCGAGTGCCGAAAATAGTCCGTTCGAAAAAAATAATCAACCTAAATCCCGTAGCCAAAATTCTAGTAACTCTAATAAACAAAATAATTCAAATGAAAAAAGTGTCACCGATCTCAATGCCTTTGAAAATGAATGTTTTGATGACATAGAATTCGACGACGATTGGAATTTACCTTCCAGAGAAACTAGTAACAAAACTAAAAAATCATCTTCCGAGTCAGTTCTAGATATCAGTGCTTCTAAAAAGAAATTAATTTTCGATCATCTTTCGTCGAAAAATACTAGCTCACCAATATCACCAAGGGCGTCAACATCAAATTATGCCACAGTTCATGAATCTAATGAACCTGTATTTTCACGTTTACCAGTTCTAAGTCAAAGTAGAAGAAAATCACGAGTAATTGTCGGTAAATCTCCAGCAACATCTCCAAGTAAAAGTAAAAAAAAGCCAAACAAGTCTCCAGAAGACGTTACAGAGGGCCTAAGAAAATTAAAAACTAAATCTGTCTCAGCTTCGAGCATAACGGAAACTTTGCAGTTGACTAAAAGGCACAGCTTGCCAAGATCGACTTCATTTGTCAGTCCAAAACCAAATAAAAAATTGCAAGAATCTAGTAACTTAAGAGATGCTACGCCACCGACAGACTATAGTATGTTGGGAACACCTGATTTGCAGGTATTTCATGAAAATATTGTAATCATTGATTGTATTAAAAAAAAAGTAATTATTGTCATTATTATTCTTTTTTTTAACTTTCAGAAAGAACTGAATAAGTACGGATTAAAGCCTCAAAGCCGAGAAAAGGCTAAACTTTTACTAAGGCATATTTACAATCAAATGCATTCCGTAGCTCCTGTAGCGCAAAAAAGAGCCTCTACTTATCACTCTTCAAGCGAAGATGAAGAATCACCCCCTAAAAAGAAAAACGTAAAAAAAGTATGTAGAAGAAATGAAACGCAAGATAAGAAGGGGTCACATTCACGAAAAAGTTCCTCGAATTGGTATCTAAATAATCTTTTATTTCTTTTTGTGATATTAACATATAATATGAAATATTCACAATTTCACTACTTTCGTAGTCGTGTCATAGC
>UCWB01002386.1:0-14399 GCA_900474355.1 Torymus geranii
TATATATATATATATATATATACCCAGGCTTTGTTCGGGGAACGCTGGAAAAAAAGGGGATTGTTTTTCTTTCGTTCTTGTCTCGACGGGGCAGTAGGGCCTGTACGGTATCGAATTCACTTTTTTTTTCAATGCGGGTGTCTGTTAATTAATCAATTGGCACGGCAGTAGCGCGCTGGTTATTTTAGGTGTGGGTGTATATATACGGCGCGAAGAGGATCTTTTTTCGTCTGCTGCGAAGGGTATTGATTATTTAACGGCGATTTGATATTTGCATAATTGGTTTATATGAAAGTATAAATAACAGTGCGGTGGTAGCTGATGAAGTTTTGGTGGGCTTGAATATTGCACTTCGGTCGATCGTTGGGATGAAACTGTGCCGAGTGTACGGTCGCTATATTTTATAGGTACAGGATGTTGCATATGTAAAGAGAAAAAAATTTAATGAATCAATTATTCTTTTGAAAAATTCTTGTATTGAGTTGATTTCCAAATAAAAATTTAATGGTTTTAGCCAAATGTGATATCGTGATATGATGAATGAATATTTCGGTAACAAGTTCAGGGCTATACGAGTTGTAAATGACCCGTATATGAATCGGGTCTACTGTGCTATACGAGACATACATATGCGACTCGTACGTAATTTTGATCGTTAATCTTTGGAAGTAGATACGTGTAATAAAACCAAAAATTGACAGTTTTGTAATGTATGTATGATGTAATGTAACTGACATCCCTCATGTTCTTGACATATTAGTAATTAATATTTAAAAATACTAAACGTTAGAACGTTTTACAAAATTTATGGTATTTATACTATAGTAGTACTGTAGACCAGTTAGTCGATTTGAAGTGTCGAATCTACTAATTTTGTTTCCATGTGCAATCGTATGTATCATATTACTATTAAGCAGCGCTGAATAAGCTTGGTGTCTTAATCGAATACTAAAATTGATAAAGCAAAATATATATAACAATAATAATAATAATCGATGTTCAATAATAGATAATAACTTATAGTATAAGTTATTATAATAACGATATACACTTTCACAGTAAAATACGAACAAAAAACTTAACAAATCCATAGGAAAAAAAAGAATGATTCACTGGTCTAGACACGAGACATTAAAAATGCGGCGACGTCTTTACCACGAAGTCAATTAAAAGCATCGCCATTCAGAAACGCATCAAAGCTAATCAGAGCCAAACGATTATAAACAAAGCGCGAGCGCGCGTGCGCAAACCACTCGGCTCCCTCTCTCCCCGCAGGCCAATTGTCGCTTAATTAGGAAGCGGAGGAATCAGTCTTCGCGAAGTTATACCACGTCGGAGTGTGTGCCATCCCCGTCGAGGGATCGCCTGACGAGACCTAATCACCCCGAGTCAGGCCCTTCCATATATATACATGCCCTCCCAACTCGAAAGACCATATAACCTCGAGGTGATTTTTGGTTCGAATAAAAAACTGGTTTTTAGGTGATGAACTGTACGTGCCTGCTAAAGCCAATACTTTATCGTCTCATAAAAACAGTTAAAAGAAAAAATAATTTTGACAATAAAGTACTGCAACATTCGAGACGAATAATAATTTAACGCATTCACAACATACAAGCTAACTGAACAAATTACAACGTCTTCGCCAAATTTCGGCATATTTCCCTAAGTAATTGAAACGCGCGGGCGGCGTTTAATCGCGCGTGTAACTCCGCAGCGTGGATCAATCTTTTGACCCTCTCTCTCCTCTTCTCTCTCGATTCATCAATCAACTGATCCTCTCCCGCGCGCACGACCGCCCACCCTCCCCGTTTACGATCGCGCGCGCCTTTAATACAGACGTTCCCCGGCCAACACGCGAAAAGAATACCTAATAAGCCGAGCTCGCGACTTTCCTTTCAGCTATATACACGCTCTGGAAAAATGAACGACCGCTTCTACCATATACCTATACCTACTCCCCGTCATTTGTTACGGAGCGCGCACGAACGGATCGCGATGTAAAAATCCCCGATGCAGCGCTCGTATACTTATATACACGTCGTCCTCTCCCTTCTCTGATAATCCGCGCGCGTATTACCGGCCCGTCATCCTCTCTCAGGCGAGATACTATAAAGGACAGCGCGAGGGCCACTTGTTCCGCGACTGAGCCCCGTAATTACCATGATCAAACAATGCCACACGGCGGCGAATTGCGCGTATGTGTTCTGCGAGAGAACGCGGAGAGAGAGCTTCATGGATTATATACGCATACCGGCGCCGTGTCGCCGTGGCGGTGGTATCTAGCCGGCTACACGCGTGTGCAATGCTCCGCTAAGGGGCTAACAAGCCGTATAAACCCCCCCTTTACCTCGTTCCTCTTTCACATTGTTATATGTACGAGAGAGAGAGAGCCCTAAGGGTATGCATGCGCCGTGCCGCGAATTGATTGCGCGCACTCCGCTTCGACGCATATGTACATATACGTGGCTGTAATTATCCGAAAGCGCGACACGCCTTCCCTACCGCGGGCTTTTCGTCGGTATGGGAAAAACCTGGCGATAGGCTTTTGTACTGCCGCGTGTACGTATGGGCCTATACAGAATCACACACTGATCGAAACGAGTCGCCGCGGCCGCACACAGCCGTTCGCTTAGCATACAAACGAGAAGCTTGTTTATGTATACAACGGTAGATTAGTAGAAAGCGCGCTGCGGCGACGGCGGCGACACGCGGCACTTAGGATACAGCCGCACGCGCCTTTGCATAATGCGTCGTTGATTCTGCACGCCCGGAGTTTTTCCCGCGCGCTAGAGGAGTGAAATTATGCCGGCTCTCTGCGGTAATGGAGGGGTCGTTGGGTCTCTCCCTCTCGCTGCGTGCAAGAGTTTCGAAAGGCTGAATGAAAGAAAGCAAGGAGCGCGGGGTTTTGAAGAGGCAGGGACGATCGGGTGTGTGTGAGTGAATTATTGATAGGTGCAGCAGCATTATTGTTCGTATAGGTGATGACATGTCATTATTTTGGTGGTTCAGTGCCGCGTTTTTGCTGTAAATTGAGGCTTTGTGATGAGCCGTATTGATTGTAAGGAGGCTTTTTATGGGAGTGGATGCAGTGGAAGATGATGTATGCGATTATTGTACTGGCGTTCGATTTTATTGGGAGTATAGTGTAAGCAGGGTCTTTTAATTCTGTAATTTACGAAGCATTGTTAACGCAATGAATGAAAAGCCATCAGGGTTGAATATTAATTATTACTCCGGCGTCTTTGTTTAAGCTGATTTATAAATGTGATAATTGAATGATATAAGTCTCTATATTAACTTTATATTTCTATACTATTATAGAAGTAACTTCGATTTCGCAGAACAGATTTTGCACGCGATTAAGAATTGTATATCATCCATCGCCTAATTCACTTCCCGCATGCATAAGTAATGCTCCGCACGAAAGTATAACGGTCAGCATTACAAGTAAAATCTCACCTCCAGATATATAAAGCACGCGCGGTAACAAATGAAGTAATAAAACCTCCTCCTTGCCGACATGAACTCATTCCGGGTGACAAATTCACTTACTCACAAGACCTCTCAACTCATGCATTTTTCATCTCTCTCTCTCTCTCTCTGCCGACAAAGTAATTCCATCCCGAAACACGATCCACGTACTTTTCGCATAACTCTCCTCATGCCGTCGTCGCACCCCCACGCACGCACACACACACAGCCCTCACGTCAACGAAAAGAAATTAATGTTTTCCTTAAAAGTGTCGGCACTGCTCATAGATATCGGATCGAACTGATGTCATTGTATACACAGCCACGAAATCCAGGCGTATAACCTTGCCATAATATTTATGCTACGCGGCGCCGCGCGGCCGAATCTCCCACCGGCAGGCAACTTGCTGTGCGTGGTACTAACTCACACACGTATTACATACCAGGCTAGAGGTTTGTGTGTGTATATGTGGGTGTACGGGGTCTATTCGCGCGGAAGAGGCGATAGGATTGTTGAAATGCTGATCGGAAAAACTGCGAGTAGGGCGCGCAAGCGCGCGAACCCCGCCTGCGCCCAGCGCAAGAGCGTAAATTATAACGGCCGAATTGGTTTTCCATTTTCCTAAGAGCCGAGTTTATGTTCTAATAGCGCGCTCTGCCGTTGTATTTATAACTTTCGCCGGCGTATTTTCGCGAAGCTTTTAATTGCTCGAGGGTTTATTTTCGACGATTTGGCATTGCCGAGGGTTGATCAAAGTTTCGGTGAAAAATAATAAAAAGATTTTTGAGTGATAATTTAGTCGGCTGTTTTATATTCGGGAAATACAAGATAACGGTACAACATAATTATACCTACTGTGTATAATTATGATTTGTGCTCTAATTCGCTTCCTCTAGTAAAACTAGTAATGTATAATTATCACATGTACTTTTTGGTTTATCCAATAGCAGCAAGTGATCTATATAGCTTAAACTCTTATACTATCATAAAAAGGAACTTAGGATTTGATGTGCTTGTTCTACAGCATCATTCAACGAGCAAATATATTTTGTGTCTTTATGTGACTACCTTGTACCTGCCACACAGAATAAATAAAAGTCACTCAAATAATCACAGGAGTTATATAGATTTACAATTGTTATCCTTTCACGTATTAACAGCACACAGAATTCTGTCAATATAAATGGAAGGATAACGATTGTAATCCTACCAAAGTAGCGGTCAGTATTATACTATACATAAAATAAATAACAAAAATGGAAATAACTGTAATTCTTGCATTACAACAATAAAACAGATAGTCTATCCCAAAACTGGAAAAGTACTCAAATCTAAGTACCATATCTGTTTCATATAATAAACCTATTACAATACCTATAAGATATAGTATAACAAATAAAAAGCATCTTGGCCATTGATTACAGTGAACAAGTGATTGTTACTACGTATACGTCTGTCTATGAGTAATTCAATGTATGGATTAGGAAATACATCATAAAAATTAATGAGTGAATTATGGCCGATGGTACGCCTATTGTTCTCCCAGCAAAAGAGATCAGCTTATATCTTCTGATGTATCAATTATACGATCAAGCGTATATAGAAGCCAATTGAATAGCTACTCCATTATTTTCTGGGGCAATAAGATTCAAGTAGAGATTT
The DNA here is from genome assembly GCA_900474355.1 of Torymus geranii. Lineage (NCBI taxonomy): Eukaryota > Metazoa > Arthropoda > Insecta > Hymenoptera > Torymidae > Torymus > Torymus geranii. The sequence goes on from UCWB01002386.1 coordinate 5,138, forward strand.
GAATAGTTTATTCAACTGCCTATAGCTTTTTATAAATTGAATGCGTGTTTCGCACAGAGCCAGAATATTTTTATAACACACAAATCCACTAGCAAAATTACTGTAGCTAAAGCAATATTTGTCATTAAACAAAATATTCACTCCGCAAATACTCATAATTAGAAGTCTCTTATTTAAAGTTAATTTTCAAAGAGGTATAACAGCGCTAAAAATATTAATCATTTTTAATTAATTTCTAACGTATATCAAAACAAGACGAAATCGAAAAATAACACAACCCCGTAATTTGATTATCACGCCGTGAACCAGGGCAACGTCAAAGCCCATTAAAAACATCACTCGAGCTCCAGTATAAGGATCCTCAGATCAGCCATCAGTCCATCCCCCGCATGACTTCCGCGGACGGATAGACGTAAAAGTTTTTGAAATCCGACTTGGCGTTCGGTTTCCCATAATATCGAACCCAGCGCTCGCTCGTCTGCGCGACTTTACGACTCGCCGTCGTTATATAGTATCGCGCTGTTGTTTTAGCGCGCAGGCGACATAAATATGCCGCGGGCTCGCTCCTCCTCGTAAATTCAAATTTGTCGTCGGAATCTCCGCCCGCAGGAAAGGGTCCTGTCTCATCTCTTTGCTTCGACGAAAAGCTGCGCGCACACATGTGCGTGCAATCTTGCGCGTATACGTGAGATCTTCGACGAGGTTTCGAAAAATAATTGACGAGAGCGAGAAAATCATTTTTCAAGGAGGCTGCGCGCGCGAGCATCCGCCGTGCGTGTGGCTTTTACGACTCTTCGAAACGCCCACGAGAGTAAATCAGCCGCTTGCGCTATATAGAGGGAATGAGAGAGGACGAAGCAGCAGCGGCAGCGCCCTCGGGTTATCGGGGCATGTATATATTCCGTGTGCGGAAGGACTCATTGTTCGTTAATAATATTGTGCCAGTCCGAGCGCAAGGCGTTTTTTTTATTCGGGGTTCATCGATCGGAATTGCGAACGATGTGTTTGTCGAGCGCGCGTATTTATTTTTCGAATAACAAAATGCTGTAAAAATAAAAATAAAACGCGCGAAGGCTCGATTGATTGATAGTGGAAAAGTATAAATAACAGTGAGCCACACATCCGGTACGTTTTAATATTTAAAATTTCGAAGATTTTTGCAAAAAGGCATTTTTTGGCGCAACATTGATTGTTATTTTCGAAGTTTTAAAATTTTTTTAAAAGATTTGATTAAGCATTTTATTGCGCTACTATTCTGTTCCGGAGAATTTATTGTGTGATATTGATTGCTTTTAACTGTTTACCGTTTTTATTTTTGCGCAATTTTTAATTAATGTAGATGAAATATTTTCAACGTTTCCTTCCATCGCGCCGAATTATTTTATAGCGATAAAATTTGATATCGGTAAATTGCATTATACATATCGTTATGAATCAAAAGAGTAGAACTTATCCATAAGGGAATATTAATTCTCATGCGAACTATGTCTTTTTGTTTAACTTTTTTCTACTATACAAATCCTAATTACCGCGTATATCTATATCAAAGCTTTACCATTCAGCATGCATAGGTTCCGATTTTCTGATGAATTCAAAGAGAATTGAATGGAATATTCAGTAATACGCACACGCGTGCACTGAAATGAACATCCTACCCTATCCATAAACAGCATCTATTCCAATCGTATAATCCTCATTCATAAATGAATTTATCATCGCGCAATATTGAAAATCCAATCCCCACAAAAGCACGTCAACATGCATTTCTTTTGGAATAATTATAGTCTCCTAAGCTCTATTTTTGCTGCTGTTCTTCACGCGCGTTGTTTGCACATTCGCTAAAGCCCGAACAACGCGTGCGCAGGCGCGCGTTCGCGCGCTGCCAACAATTAACTTGCGCGCAGTTCTGGCGATTAAAGAGCATTAGAGCCCGCGAGTACATTAAGCCGATAAAAGGACGGATAATGCCCCAGCTATTTCAGACGCGAAAGCCACTATCGAGGAACCCCGCGGGGATTTTCGCCGCTCCCGCGACGCTTTAAAGGAGCGGGGGCACAGCGCAGTTTAGTCACTTTGCGCTACGTATATAGTTAATACAAGCATCTGTATTATTTCGAAGCAAATGTAGAGAATGAATACATTTTGATTTAATATTTCTTTAACGTGCGCTATCAGAATTCACTTAAGTTTCCATTCTCACTTAATATTTTCTTGAAAAAATGAGAATTAAGCTTCACAACATTTTATCTTAACGCACAATGGACGCAGTAATAAGGATTTCAGGAATCAATTTGCTGCCGCAACACCCCATTCCTAACCGAATAATCTGTCCAATCACGCGACCATAATTTACTTAGTCTATACCACAACCGCAATCGATTACCAATGGCATTTACGCGCGCTGCACACTGTCCGCGAAAAATCGTCCCATATTAGCATTTGTATACAAAACCACTTTGCACGCCAGGCTCGGGCACTTCACCAGCGCAGCAAAAACCATCGGGTGGAAAAAAAAACATGCATCGTCGGCACGGCCCCGCCGAAATATTCGCGTGCCACATATCCCCCCCTCCTTGCGCAACCGAGCGACGTTTCGCACATGTAATACTCTCGGCAGCTCGTTTGCCACCGCATGCCTATATACATATACATGTATACGCATGTGTACCTGACCGCTTCCCACGCTACCGCGAAACTCACGTCTATAGATATATTCACACACTGTTATATACGCGTACTCGCACGGACGAACGGATGAAGGAGGAAGAAAAGCGCGTTGAGTGTGCAAGTGAGAGAGAGAGAGAGAACCTCGTACACGTTTCTATTTACTCTTATCTCGAAAATTGTTTGCACGAACGACGCGTGCGCATGTGTATGTGCGTGTCTCCTGAAGCCCAATGCCATGTAGTTTCTCTATGGTATATAACGTGTGTGTGTGTGTAGTCTCAGGCGCTCGCGGCAGGGAGTCTACGTGTGAGGGCCTGCTGGAGATCGATGCTCCTTCCGGTCGAAGCTGAGAGAGAAAGAGGAGTTTCGTGGCTTTCCGACGTACGGTTTTATTTTTCCGGTAGAGAAGAGGGAGCAGAGAGAAGGAGGAACGGGAAAATCGGCGCCCTTCCGTTCTCGGAGATAGATTTCTCGGTCAAAACGTTCGTAAACAGCGGAGTCGAGAGCGCGCGACGGGGGCGATATCGAACGGAAGTCGGGGCTGTTTCAACCCGCTGAACTTACCCTTCTTACTTTTTCTGTTGAAGAGCCGCAGAGAGTGATATCTTCTTCTTCCTCTTTGCTTCCTTCCGACAATTTTAAAACTTTTAAAAATGGAAAGTTTCTAAGTGAATCTAATTGTTTGTGCTGTTATATATATATAAGAGAGGTTTTAGCGCGACGTGCTGAATTAAAGAGTAAAAATGCACTTACAGCGTGAGATATAAGCTGCTTTTTGTGCTTTATCTTAACTTATGCAGCTTTTGAGATTACGATTTTTAAGTTCACTTATATTGTGGCCCGGAACCGCACATTTATTGCGCGCGCTGAAAATAGAAAAATACAGCATTATAGTGAAGTCTGATATTTTATGCAGACACACTTGGGAACACGTCGCGCTCTCTCGTAAAGCTATTTTCCGGCGAATAAAATCTCAATTTTGAAAGTATACGGGAAAAAGTGCGTATATATATAACACACGCGCTAAACGCGCTATATATACCTCCGGAACGAGATCGCTGCAGGCGTGCGCAAAATTGCCGGCGTCCGTTTCGCGACGAAACAGGTAGTATAGATATTAGAGCGCATAAGAGATCAAAGCCAAAGAGCTCCCATCGCCTCCCGCAGCACGCTGAGCATTTTATAAACATTTCGTCAATTTCTCCGAGCCCTGTGCAATAATAAGCCCGTATATCGGCTCGACTTGACGACGACGGCGGCGGATGCCGCTCTGCCCTCGTCATTCCGGCTCGATCGTAATGCCGGGAAAGTCTCAGGGCGAAATTGAGTTTTCTATATCAGGTGAGCTCGCGGAAGTGACATAAATCCGACGAGGCCGACAGATCGAAGTTATATCCGGTGTGTCGTAGACGTGCAGCGCGCCCTGGCAAAGCGGCGGCTGCACTCTTTTTCTCTCTTCCTCTCTGTCTCACTCGCTTTCGCTCGCTCGCTCACTGCGCCTTCTCTCTCGTAATCGAAGCCCGACATGAGCGCGCGCGCGCGAGCGCTGGAGCAATTTCGGAGCGCGACCCGGGCCCATATAACCCCGCCCCCCGTTCGACGTAAAGCCGATTCTTCGAGTGCACGAGGGCCGAGTGTAATTTTAAGCCGTATGCGAAATTGTTGCGCACTCGCGAACGCGCGATCGATATTGTAATAACGCGCGCGATTTGAGATATTTTTTTTCTCATTTTGCCAGCTGTTACGAATAATCAGCGGAATGTAGGTTTCTGGATAAATAGTCACACAATAAGGAAGTATACATATGCATGCTTTCACCTCGCATAACACGTATAAGCCGAGATCACGAGGATTACTCATAATTCCCCGCGTATAATTTCGAATTCAATAAGGGAAATCGAAAGGCGGCCATAAAACTTTGTCACTTAATTTTTACGAAACGTATAACGCTCGCGCGCGCGTTCGTTTTATAGCTGTAAAAAGGGTGCGAACGGTCCTATAACTCCAATTTTTATCGGCAATACCCTCGCAGAAATCTCCTCGGCAATTTGGCGGCAATAAAGACAGGCGTATGTGTGTGTGTGTGCGATCTCACCCGACATCGGAACGAATTTCAAAAGCCGCGCAGAATGCGTAATACCGGTAGGACCGGAGGGCTAAAGCCGTATAGTCGGGATGAAGTCCGCCTGATGCGGGAAAGAAGACCGAAAGAGAAAGAGAGAGGGAGAGAACGGCTCGCCGCAAAAAGTTGGAGCGGGGCAGAATTCGGCCGTAAACGCCGCCACTGCCGTCGTCGTCGTCTTCCACCGCGTGTAAGAACAAAGCGGGGCGGGAGCAGGAATTGCGAAATGACCCGTTGAATAAATCGCGATTGTTCGCGGGGCGCGCGGTCGCGCGAAAAACTATCGGAGAACAATTTTGCCGGCGGTGGCGGCTTTTTGGCGCGCTTAATCGGCCATTTGTTATTTTTTCGGATTATCCTATGGGAATAAGGAAGGAAGATGAGTAGGTAGGTTCGCTGTCGTTGTTCTTGTTCGCGGATTTTCTACAAAGAGCGAGGTTCCTGTTTCTTTGCGAGGTCGGTGCTTCTATACGACTTTGACTGCGCGCAAAGATCGACGCGCGTTGCATATTGCGTTGAGAATATTTCCCGACTATTGTATAATATAAAGAACTTATGACGTATTCGGTTTTTGATAAGTTTCAAATTTTGTCCCTTGATATGGTAAAAAGCAGTTATGCTAAAGCAATTGACACGCTTTTTGGTTACAATAAAAAAAATGAAATTCCATATATGAAACGGCAAAATTTATACATTTTATGTGAGCAGTGAGTATAACTGGCGGTATCTGTTTATTCATCACGAGGCATTTAATCTCAATCAATCCTCAAAGGCGAAATCAATTTTCTGCCTAGCGTGTATATACGTGCGTGCATAACACCATGGCTTTGAACTGTGAAAAAGCCAAGTTCATTATACGGTCCACCGAGTCTGGCTAAAATTATATTTAGGTTTCATGTAGTACGGGGGACACGAACGTTGATCGAATTTTGATCTAGCAGGGTTGACTTTGATTGAAAATTATTTTGTTTCAGAATGAAGCTGTCGTTAGTAAAAGCACATAGAGAAAAGTAATAACAGAAAATAAATTATTTAATGAATATTTACTTTTAATTTAATTTATATCTTGCATTGTACAACAAACTTATAATTTAAAGGCGTTGATCGTCAATTTATTATAAGTATATTCGCATAGTTTTCTAAGTATTATACGGATTCAAACTATTTAACGCTTTTCAATTAAAATAAATTTTCCAAGTATAATTTCCCGCTGAAAGTCTCGATCTAATGAAAAGCCATTATACAATCCTCTAATGAAACCACTTTTAAAAAATCACTTGACCCTTTTTCCTCTTCTCTCGCGTCGCGCAATAAAATGAAATTTCTCGCAAACTTTCCCTCATAAATAGAAAATAAACGCCGCGGCGCACGCGCGAGCTCGGTGTAGGAAGGAAAAAACAATATCTTATTTCCCTTTTGAGACCAAAGTGTCATAAAGTTCTGGGCGCAAAATTTGCATTTTCAGCTGCACTTAAGGGACGACGACGAGTGCACCATTGCAACCAGAGGAAGAGAGAGGATCCTCTGGCTCGTGCACTAGCCGCGCGCGCAACATTTGTAACAAGGGGGAAAAGCGAGAAATCCTGCAACGCGGGAGGGGAAGAGAAAGAACGAGAGAGGGAGAAGAGAGTCAACCGCGAAATTAACATATACCATTGTTCTGCCAAGATGCGGCGGTATGCCACCGGTATGGGAAGAAAGCTCTCTCTCTCTCTCCCTCCAACAATGACTCTTTATTCGCTGCAGGTGGCGTGCATACTTGAAAACAAGCGCAGCGCGCGCGATGTCACGCGCACGCGTTGTAACGAGGGATGCGAGTCTATTAAAGAGAGGCCCCGTGCGAGCGTGCGGAGGGCGTTTTAATAAGTCGCCTTGGAATTTCTGCGATTTTAATGTGCGTATATATTCGTGGGCGCGCGCGCGCGCAATGGAAAAAGTGGCTGTGCGGTACGCGAGCTGCAGCAGCAGCAGCGAGTTTCTCGAGGATTAATGCACTTGTCGCTTGAGCATTCTCGTAATCTGTAGCATCTGCGCTTGTGCGCGAAGACAAGGTAATTAATAATGCTCTGGTTTCGCGAAATGAGTGGTATTTGTTGAGCATGAAATGAAAATAACTGGGGAAAATGGAGAATCATAATTCTCCGCTATTCTCAGACACGTATATAGTCGAAATTTTTTGTTTTCACTGTGAATTCATTCAATTACTTACTCTCGGCTAAATTAATTGTATCTGCGCAAATGAACTTTTTATTTAATTCCACTTGTTTTGCAATGAAATACACTATGTACCTTTGCTTTGTTTACTTTTATTTGATGACATATCGTTAAGTTTTATTAACAATATACTCGTTCGCACGAAGCTCTCGCGTACGTTTCACTTTTCAAAATGTGCTACTAGTTAAATTGAATTTTCTAAAAACAGCATTTTTCCCCTTCGATCTCTCAAAGTACTTATTCACCCAATGTTTTGACAGACGGCACTCGAGGCTGCGGGAAACACGTGTTGCCCAAATCTCGAGAATCCCAATACCAATGCGCGCGGTGGCGGTGGCGCAGTCGTGTTTTACGTTTTTCACTCGAGTGCGCCGCCACCCGTAGCCGGCGGTAACTGCGCTTTTTCAAGCGGTGCAAAACAATCAAGCGCATAATTGATTATTTTTCTTTATTTTACTACAAATGAGCGCTCCCAGAGCACACGGCAGTTAAGCGCCTTTAAGTGGTGATGAAGAATGCAATGCAGGCGTGATTCCCTGCTCTTGTTAATAGAATTTCAATTAAGTAAAATTATCCTAATTAAAGTGTAAATAAAGTTTATAATTGTTTCGTTTACGCCGGCGCATATCAGTCGACAGACTTTTTTAAATCTTAAAAGAGCGTAAACGGTATAGCAAAACCATACTTTCTATAATATTCATGCTTTTTCAATGAATATTAAATAAAGTTTTAAATTAAGGCAAAGTTAAAACGAGTTGATAATAGGAGCGCGCCATTGTTATACAAAGTTTACTTGATGTTCTCTTTAATCTTCGGCCGTGTAGCTGGTGTAACCGTATAAAGAGTCAAGCACATTCTCATGAATACAGACATATCTATATCTCGACAAGGACGGCTGTCTAGAAAAAAGCCCTCTCTCCTATACTACATTCTACAAGCGATAAAAAAAAAAAAGAAGTAGTTCCCATCAGACTGCAGGCGCGCGCAGTCACTCCCGCCGCGCGCTCCTCTGGAACTTGATAATGGAAATAGACTGATCGAATTACTCCTGCACTGCGGATAATTGAACGTAAAAGATTTCAATTAGCACCGCTAAAGGGCCCATAGATAGCGGTAATAAAATCAATCGACTGCACCGCCGCTCCCACGGAATCGCGAATTTCTCCCTCTCTCTTTCTCTTCACATCAGTATATATATGCGTATATATATATATATATATATATATATACATATATATAAACACCCCACTCGCGTCTGTACTCGAGCGCACCGAGGTAAATCACGTTATCGTTTGACGGCTTAATGAGTGTAGAACTCCTATCCGCTCCGTCGAAAGGATGCGGCAGTGCAGTAGTAGTGCCACCGGCAGAGTTTCACCCTGACGTTTAAAATATCAAGACCCCGGTGCCGCACACGTGTATACACAGCAGCAGCAGCAGCAGAAGCAGCGCGAAAGCGCGCAGACTAGATCGATCTCAAAGCCCGCGCCGTCGCTTCAAAGGCGATATCCCCCCCGTGAGAAGATCCTTATACACGGAGCCGGGGGTTGGAGAATCGCCGATCGAATCACGCGCAGAGTCACGCGCGCTTCGGGGGAGGATTACCCGTGTATATAACGCTCGCGAGAGAAACGTATATGCATATAGATATATAACTACTCGACGTCGGCAGCCCCGTTAGCGCGAGAGGAATTTCGCGCGCCAAAGAGAGAGGCACGCGATCGACGAGCTGGTGCCTATATAACGTTCTCGGAGCTCACGGCGCGTGTTCTTTTTTTCGGCAGGAAGCGCGCTGCGGAGAGCAGGCAAGAGAGAGAACCGATTTTCGGTATGTTGGAGTGGTAGGCCTTCGGAGGTATATAGTGTGCGAGCGTAAAACAATGGGACTGGTGGATTTTTGTTCCTTTTGCGCGGTCTAGAAGGGGGTGCAGGGCGCGAGAGGTATTCCACGAGTTTTTCGAGCTGTTTTACGACATTCCCAGAGCCTCGCGCACAAGAGTGGAGAAAAATTCGGGACAAGATGGACCATGGTAATTTTATTACACGGTAATTTGGATTAAAAATATAATGCTTAATTATTATCAATGCAAGGTAAGATCAATGTTGGGTTTTAATTTCACGATTTGATTGAGTTTGCGTATTCAATTATTTATAGTAATTTTAATCATTTCCCAGCGTTAAATATAAATGACGTATGATCGGTGGAGTATTAGGCGTATCTATTTATTCACACTGTATTTGTGTTGCACGGTATAAATA
>UCWB01002387.1:0-14405 GCA_900474355.1 Torymus geranii
ATATTCAAAAAGCTATTACTAAAGAAAGAAACCCCATTTTTATCGAAAATTGTTCATTTTAGACATAAAATAGCTTGTATCTCGGAAAGAAAGGCCCATTCACAAAAGTCCCGATACACGTGTCTCATTATTTGACATAAACAAATACCTCCTGCAGTTGTAGTCAAATGACCAAGTCCAGGACCCTCACCCCTGATCATCTCCTTATTAGTTTACTTATTTCGAGAAAATACTCTTTTTTTTCTTTTTCTTTTTCTTTTTTTTAATAAATAGCTAAAGAAATTTTTGAAAAATAGATGTGGTTTTATAAATTTGTAATACCGTAAGCTAAAAATTGTTTTTTTTTTCGATTTTTTGAAAATTTCGTTTTTGATAAAAAATATACTTTTATAAAGGGATCTCGAAGCAAATGAGAGACTCATATACCAAATTTACTTATTTTAATTTGTTTTTATGCTTTGAAAAATTATTGTGGCCTTCTGTTGTTCGCAATGAGTTCAAGAACAGTGGGCGACTAACATAATTAGTAAAATCACAAAATGAAAATAAGTAACGGAAAATACGAAAATGTCGATAAGTGTATTGACTTCCGTCCAGACACCGAGTCCCCTAAATATGACTCGATTAGCTTCGAAATCGAACTTGAAAAACTTTAGAGTTGTCTTCATATATCGAGAAAAGTAAGACCCGATATTTTATTCGGACGTTACGCCTGCGATACAAAATTATATCACATATGGTACAAAGAGGCATACAGAGTGTCCAAAAACTATAAAGTATATCGAAGTATATATCGAACCTGTAAATTTTTTCAAGGCGCCTCTAAATAAAAAACTCATATAAAAGTTGTTAGGTTTTAAGATGAGGTCAACACTGACATGGATTTAAGATTTTAAGTCTCTTTGAGATAATGAATCAGTCCAATACTTTTTAGGTACTCTAAATATAATATACATCCATATATTTTTAGAAGGCTTATTTCTCGATTGAGGAGCTTCAAAACCACAAAGAATGGAAATTTAAGTTTTGGAAATTTGCAATTCCATTATAAACCTTTTTTCTTTGAAGTAAGAATATTGACTAACTAATAGGAGAGGGCGAGGGCACGGATTCGGCTGAAACTGTGGGATAGGTTGTAGCGATCATATGTTTCTCTCGCTCTCTTCCTTTATCATCGGTATTGCGATTATATATGTATGCGTATCGGTGACAATCCGTCAAGGAATGTGAGGAGTGGGGGCACTGCGTGCCGAATTCGAACTCATCAAGACAAGACTCGCTGTCTCCAGCTCGGGCCGCCGAAGGATCGACATCTCCGAAATCCTCTCTCTATCAACAGCTAGATGACAGTCGAGGACGACGTCAGAAAGGAGTGCGGACGCGAACCCGAGCGGAGAGCTGACAGATCGCCCCGCCATTTTTAAAGATAAGTTACTCAGTCGATTCGTGCGTGTAATTTTATGAATAAGAAACATTTTGTTAATCTTGTAATTTAGATAATTTATATATGCTGATTGCGCGCGTTGCATAAGAATATAGTAATTGTGTAGATATTAATATTATAAATGAATTGATTTTGTTACAATAGATTAGAATATATAAATAAAAAACATTATATTGATTCTCCATTACATTATTTTAATTATTTATCGATCCCTAAATTATTTGCTAACAATAAAATCGTTACAAGGTTTTTGGTCTTGTGGATGTAAAAATATAAAGGAAATTGCAATATTACACCCTAACACACGAAAAAAAAATTGAAGATCTGAATATTTTTAGCTTTATTTTGCAAACCTGATGATAAAAGCGTCTTCTTTAAACGGTAACCATTTAACTTTAGAGAGTCTTAAATTTAAGTCACACCTATCCGTATGTAGGATAACTAGTCCATTATAATTATGCCATGGATAAGCATGACAGCGGATTTATGTAAATGTGCTATAAAATATCATACGACACTAGTGCCTTCAGGGGCCCACTGCACGACGTGAATTGTCACCCCAGGCGCTAATTTTAACGTCGTTGAGCTTTCATTTGATTTTTTAAGAATTTAAAATTGTTAATTTCTTTCAAAGTTTTAAATACAGTATAAAAAATACGATTTAAATCCCTAACATTTACTGTTCGACTGCCTACATATTTCGGTGCACTTTCAATACTCACTAGGAGAGGGCCAGGAGTCCGGGTGACGGACTTACCTAAATTTTAGGATAGATTTTTGGGTATAGAAATATGAAGATAGCTGCAATATTAGACCCTAACGCTAAAAAAACTAAAATTCTGGGCACTTTTAGCTTTATTTTGAACAAAGTCTTGTAAAAAACCGTATCTTAAAACGGAAACTATTTAACTTTAGAAAGTCTTATATCATTTCAAATAGAGATAATAAAACTAGAAAAAATGAGCTTTCATTTGCTTTTTTAAGAATTGAAAAATGTCGATTCCTTCCAAAGTTATGAACGTTTAAAATTTAGCATCGAAAGTGGATCAACATAGGCAGTTGAAAGTGAATTTTGGGGATTAAACAACAGTAGATATTTTATACGCTTAATTTTAAACGTTCATAACTTTGGAAAGAATTGACATATTTTAATCCTCAAAAAAGCAGAATAAAGCTAAAAGTGCCCAGAACTTTACTTTTTTTCAGTGATAGGGTCTAATATTGCTACTTCCTTCATATTTCTATATCCAAAAATCTATCAAAAAGTTTCAGCCGAATCCGTGATCCGGACCCCTGACCCACTCCTAGTCAATTATAACCTTTCATATAACTTTGAGAAAAATCATCAGTTTTTTTAATTTTTAAAAAGGAAATAGAAGCTCATTTTGTCCAGTTTTATTTTATCTTTTTGAAATGATATTTAAGACTCCCCAGAGTGAAAGGGTTACCGTTTTGAGAAGAGGTTTTTTTCAAGTATGTTTTCACGTACAGAGACATATACTGTATATGATATACATACTGTAATTTCCAAGAAAAACATGTGCTTCTAAAAAAACTTAAATTTTTTACAAAGCTTTCTACAGGAGAAAGATAAAACAGTTAGTGTTCTAAAAATATGGACTAAAACTAAACAAGAACAAAAGCCACAGTTATTTTTTAATTTTTTATGTTTTATTTTTCCATTTATTTCGTATTTATTTAATAAATCATTACATTCAATCATGATTCAAACGCAGCCCATATACAATCATTGCATTTTTTCAAGAAATAGAGAAGAAATTAAAGTATCTAGTTGTTTACATTGCAAGTAGACAAACGGTGAAAATGAAACGAGAATTCGGATGTAGGTACTTCTTCCAGTACAGTCCAAAATTCTTCAAAGACAACAAACTGACGGAATTTCACACATTTTTTTGTTTTCTATTAGACAGATCTTGACATCATCGTTTATTATTAATATTTTAAGTTTCATCTTACTTAATTACCTCCCGTCTTTACAATTTATAATCGACTAATTATAACCTATCGCGCACAATATTCAAGAAAACAGAGTATCTTCTAAAATAATTCATCATATGAACAGATTCTTCGCTTAAGAATAACTTTTGCATCAATATCACTCTTTTTTTACAATTCTATAATACAAAACGAGTCGCACCTGCTGGCATCCCTATCCTCGTGGATCTCAATGACATCTTTTACTGAAACACGCCTCGTATTGGGGATACAACGCTTTCCCACCCGAACGCAAAGCAAAATCATCTCGCTCGAGCTGTTGAAAAAAATTATAAAACGTCGATGAAAACTGGGAGACATTTGACGTTAGATCGCCGATCTCCCTAAATCGTGGTCGCAATGTAATTGCATTGAAAACATAACGAAGGCTTTACAAATGGTAAAAATATGATGGTCAGCATGTTTCAGTAGACAGATACCATAAGCGAGGTTCGTGGTAAATTTGATTAAAAAACAGTGCGACGTCTTTTTACAAGAGTTCGTTTTTCATGATTAACGAGTAACTTCATTATTCGTCATTTTCATTTCATTTTTGTTCTCATAGTTGACTCTGTTTTCTTTCTAAATTCGATCTATGCTGGATCCTCGAGCAGTTTCTTTTCACTTCTCTTACTTTTATTCTTTCCTTTGTACAAAATGGAAATATGGACTTGTTTACATGCAATGTATGGTACAAAAATTCTTTGCCTATACAGTCATCCTAAATAACTACATGGACTGTTGATGATCGATCTTACTTTACTTCGAAAACGTCATTTTTAAAAAGAATCTCGCGAAAATAAGGATTTGATACGATCATTTAGTATATCATTTGTAAATTTAAAAGATCGTAAGTTATAAAGCAATCGTCGATTCACACGTAAAAAGATATAGTTCAAAACACATATTTCATAATAATTATTCAAAACGAGCGATATAAAAAGATACTTGCAGAGTACAAACAGCGGACTGGTCGGTAAAACAGAACGTCGGCCGATTTTCGAAGTAACGGATCGCAAAATGTGCCATGCATGCAACAGATTGAGGCGCGACGCCTGCTCGAGAATCCGCAGATCGCGCTTGTATATAATATGTGATACTTATACCGCGACGCGATTATACCCGAAGAAACGGCAGGCGCGCGCACGCGCGGGCGACTCTCCGGCGAAACTCCGTTGGTATTATTTTTATTTTAACCTCGTGTGTGATTATCAAGGGGCTCCGGTGACTTGTCGTAGAAAAATTCGAAAACGTCGGCCGCGTCGCAAATCCCCAGAGCTCCTCGACTTTAAATGTATGCCAGTGTATATACGTGAGAATCGAACGCTCGAAAGGAGCTTTCGCCGGAGCTCGAGGGCAGAGACTGTCCTGACGAAATCGTCCAAACGCAACTAGTAATTCTCTATTGGCGGGCGCATTCATCTCGCCGTCTCGATTTTCTGCGCTAAGGCTGTCGATATCAGTCGCCTATACGTGTGAAGTTTGCACGACGATGATCGGTAATATTATATGAACATTGAATGTTTGGCCGACCGTCGGTAAGGTCGGTAAGGCGGGAAATTCGAATTTCGGCTCGGAAAATCGACAGGACGAGAATGGCGCCGCTCGCCGTCTAGGTAATCATTGATCGTTTATCACAGATTGCCATATCGCGTTGGCAATGATGTGAGTGAGCGCCAGCAAAGCAGCGGCTCTCGATCGACGCGCACGCGTGACACGCCGCTTTTTCGCGCTTATAAATTACAAATTTATGTATAATGTACGTAATCATGTATATCAGAACGCAGAGAAGGATTGTTGTATTTTTTCTGAGTGTGGCTAGTTCCATTTTATTCCTATTTGATTTCCCATAATTTTTCTTTACGTCTTTTACTTTTTTTTTGTTTCTTTGTCTTACTCGTACTTCGTCCCCTCCGTTCGACTTACAAAAGTACAGACTGAAATGTGCTGTGCTCGCATTTTATGTATTTTTATTATATTATAGTACAATACTTAGACCACTAGAATTCATGGAAGTGGAGCTCCGAGACTGCCACAGCCCGAGTGCCACATGTTCGGTAATGTGTATATGTGTATGTGTTCACGTGATAACACGTGGGTGTGTCTGTTCATGTGTACATTTTTACAGATAAAGCGCACCTGTCTATCTCTTTTTGTTTAATTTTTCCTCGTTTCCTTGATTCTTTTTTTTCCTTTGTTTGCTTATACACATTTAAATGACGAATAAAAACCACAGGAACTTTAAGCGAATCCAGACGTGATATTGGCGAACAATGCGCTTATCTTTTAACTTGCAACACACACGGTTAAAGCTTTTAACTATACACTCAAAGAACAGAAACAAACGATGGACGTAGAGACTTTTTTGGCTGGCGACCAAAGTCAAATATATGCGTTTTTTGTTTTGTACAACGTCAGTGTGTTTGTGTGCCTTTGTGTGTGTGTGTGTGTGATGTGTGATTAGCTTTATCGCAGGTTTTGAAAAAATGTACAAGTAATCACTGAGTAGAAGTATATATCTCGCAGTTTGGCTAATGATATGGTAAAATGCAATTTATCGGCCACCAGGTATAGAAATAATTCGCTCAAGTCTTTGCTTTTCGTCGACTGATTGTGAGTATATTAATACTATATCGATTGTTGACTGTTTACAAAGTAATAGTCTCTCAATCGACAACGAGATGTGTAAATCTCGGTTCGCCGAACCAAAGTGGTTGCAATAGAAAATTTGCGCAAGACACACGGAGTAAAAATATCGTTGGAAAATAACACAACTATGCTATAACTTATAGTCCCATACGTAGAAGTTTTTTAGCCTGGTTAAAATATGCAATGTGTAGGACGTATTGAATCTAGATTGAAAAATTCGTGCTATTTTATTACGACGTTTTGCTCCGTGCACGAATTTCATTTCGACGTAAATGTTTCGTATATTTAAAATATTTATTCCCAAAGTACCCGCATGTGGCACTGTGCAGACAGCATCGCCCTGATCTTAATCACCCTTAGCTCACATTCTTACAACATTTTTTTAACTTCACTTTCTCACTCTCACAGTCGCTCTTTCTCTCTTACCTAAAGACTACACATTATGCCTGTTTGGGTTACGAAGTATAGTTACATTATAATAGTTCATCTGTCATTACTCTTCTGTTTATGCACATCGTTGTTTCTCAAAATCATACAGAAAAGGTATGCTAAATGTTCCTGGGATCTGACGGAATCACGACTCACGACTATTCACATCGGTTAGGTAGAACATAGATACATATCGTCGAAATCACTATACTTTTTCCCCCTATTCTCATTATTAGTACAATTACATTGTGAAAGTGAAAAAAAAGATATATGATATAATCTGTGCTAAAAGTTTAAACTAAATCGTTTGTAACCTCGATCACGTTCACTCATGCAATAAGTAATAATTAGATAGAAACTTCCTCTTCCTTATATTTGTTTTTCTTAGTAATGTTATGTATCAACAGAGAAAATGTTCGCGATCGCCCTAAATAACGCAGAGATCCGTGCAAATCGCTTTATTTTCATGTGTGATGGATAAAATTATGCTTGAGAGAATAAATGAAGTCGTTATACAGTAAGTCGATTATTCTCGATTCAATCTTATAGGCATTAAAGCAAACTTGGAGGATTTGGTCTGATATAATTAATTTATGAAGAGAGCATTTCACATCCTTTGTTTTTCATTATAAAATGTTAAATAAAGAAATGATTCATCAGTCAAAGTATTTAATATATAAAAAAGTTTATTTGAAATGTTAACAATAGATAGTAGTTTATTTTATTGTAAACTAATATCTACGCGATAGATAATTCGGAAACCACACTTGAAAAACTTATAAAATTATTTTTACAGCCTCGAAAACATACCGAGTTGACATCCATTAGTATCCTTTACACCACAGCAATAATCGACAGACTGTACACAGGTTGTGATTATGCCGAACAAAATAGCCACGTGGCCAATTTGGTTTTTACGCGTCTCTCCATCAAATTATATAATATACCGCGATAATTGCAGCACGCGCGACTTTATGCAGCGATGCAATGATAAGTTCTACGATTAATGTATTCTACAGCGCAGTCATCGACCGCACTTTGCCAATTTCTGCACGCAGGCACGAGTAGCAACGTCGGCGAGTCATCGGTCTTTTTATTAATCTCTAAATATTAAACAATTAATTTGCCTATTGGTTGTATTAGAAAAATATAGCAAGATTAAATTATTTTTTAGTTCATATGCCATGCCACTAATCCGCATGTTTCGCTTGCATGAGTTAACAGCGGATTTTAAATAAAATTAAAGTTTGATATAATTGTTATGATTAATGATTAAATATTGATACTACAGATTAAAAAGTATAGAACGTATATTATGTATACAGAACAAACTCTTTACAGTGACAAACCTGTTTAAGATAAAACTTGAAATTAAAAATTTGATCAAACTTTTTAGAAATTCATAAATTGATATAGGTATATCTACTGGTTTCCCAACGTTGAGTTTAGTTTTTTCTGTTATAAAAACTAAAAAAAAAAACTACACTCGAGACTTTTGAAATCATCCGTACGACTCGTGCACGGTACTCACACCGACGCGCCAAAAGAAAACCAGACGAACCCTCGCATCTAAAACAGCAGCCCCCCCCCCCAAATCCCTTCCTTTTTGTTCCCCACTCGATCGAATAAGTAATAATGCTCTATCACAAGTTTAATTATTATTCTTTTATTTGCTTGCTAATGCAGAAATTGTTGGAAAAGAGAAGACAGCCGTCCCTGGTCATAAGCAAACTACCGTTGGTGTGCTTCGAAGTCAAAGTCGCGGAATTTCACGAAAAAATAAGATCAATCGGGTCTAGAAACGGCAACAGCCAGCTTATGCTACGGTTTAGGGACGTTTGTGTATAAAAATAGATATTTCGAAAGGAAAATTTCGTCAGTATAAAAATACGTTTACGTAATGTAAATGAATATTTGCGAAGGTAAACCAGTTATAGGATTGTACTAAGGATCATTTCTTAAATGAAAAGTCGAAAACAGTTAATTAAGCATTAAAACATTTAAGCGCCCAGACTTCGAAAGCTGAAAAGAACCGTGTGATCGATGAGTACATTTATAAAATATGCATGCCTGTATGTGCCACTGAAGTAAACAATGTATATTCACAACGCTATTAGGCCCTACGACGTCGTCGCGAATGCTTTTACTTTTGTTGTGATCATTGCGACCGGATCGACACGAGGAGAACGCGTTGATATCGATGTAAAACAACAGGACGTACAAATACAACTCTCTTTCTTTCTCACACACTTGCAATCCCACTCTCTCACTGTCTTCCATATTGAATCCTGAATTATTATTAATAACTGTTTTTTTTATCATTACTATCTAAAAGTTACTTTGTCTCTCTCTTAAAGTTCTCTACATATACAACTATCACCACAAACTTGTTTCCCTCACACTCACTCTTACGTGCACATCGTTTCATTAAACGCTTTCGCAACAGCAAGCTGTGCTTCGAAAAAATCGTTCGATTGACCTCGGATAAAATGTACAGAGATTCATACACAATTGTGTCTTCGTTGATTATAATTTCTTCTTCGCCCCCACCCCCCTTTTTCTATTATAATTATGTAAATTTACGCGCGACTTTTTACAAACGTAATCTTCATTTTTTGTCATTCGTTTTGTGAAATTAAATGTTGCTTGGTGAAATGATAGTTGCAGAGATATATGAGACACAACCAAGCCATGTATCGAAGGAGTGTTCAAAGCGGTACAAAAGTCTTAGTTTCATTATCACCTTTATCGTATTATTATTTTTTTTTTATTTTTATTTTTTGTAAATGTTACTGTAAATAAATACTAAGAATCAAAGTCAGTCTGTTTCATTTTTTTTAACTTCATTGTGATTGGAATTTTGGAATAGTGAGCGAAAAAGGCGTTGTTACACGTAAGAGCGCAAAGCTTTTCAAAATAAATTTTATTTGATGATTATTATGATTATATATAAATTATATCCAATCCATTATTTAAAAATCCACATCGATCGTCAAAATATTATTAGTCTATCGGACTCGCAACAAAGTAAATAATTGATTAAACCGATTCAAGTATTGCACATCGATTTGAGAAATTACATGATTTTTATGTGTGCACTGTTGGATCGGTATCGAAATTCTCCTGATTTCCTTTTTTTTCATTGCATTATCTAGCGCTCTACGATCGTAACGTTACATATTTTCGTTCATTAAAACTTGAAAAAATACTGCGCAAAAGTCTGGAGGTGTATCACCGTGTTACTGTAGTACGTTTACATGTGCGTGGGTATGAGTGTCAATGTTCTGTGTATGTATGTGTTTGATTGTGCACGTATACAAAATCCATAAAAATTATTATCATTACCTAGTCGGATGTACCATTACATAATGTACTCTTAATTGCAGATAGAATCAATTAAAAACCATTAATTAAATCTAAAACAACTTAATTTGTACATTGGTCTCGATATAAGCACCGGTGTCTCGGAAAACAAACCGACGTTCGGTTTACGATTCGCTTCGATCGCTGACAACGACGAGAAAAGAGAAGCCCAGACTTTGTGTGTGCATGAATTTGTCCTGCGATAACAACGATGTCATATATTCTCTTCTTTTATTTGCTTTTTTTTCTTTTTTTTATGTCCTCCATTTTTTAAACAAGTTTATTGAATATAAATTAGAGATTGATAAGTAATTACAATTCGTATGATCGTCGTATTGCAGCGGTCTCGACGCAACAAACAGACAGGTGCGATATTATTCTACGCTTGACGATTGGTTAATCGTTACGATTCGAGAAAAAAAGTATAAAATCGAAAACGCTCGAGCGGTGGCGCATGTATTTTTTAGCTAAGAAAAACATAACTGAAGTAGTCAGAGTATTATGTAGATATATAAATACGATAGTTCAACTGTGTGATCCCTTCACACGACTGAACAATCAAAAAAATTTCGCAATTTACAATTCGACCTGATGGCAAAGGCATTGCATGCTCAAAGCAGCTTAAAAAATGTATAAAATTTAAAAATACTCGTAAATAAACTATAGATGCAAGCAAAGACATAGTATTATATTATATACACAAGTTGTTATTCCATTTCACTTTAAACAAATATACATCTAAAAGTCCTCGAGGTCGGTCAACGGAGAAAAAACAGATACGCGTAAATCACAATGACAGCAATTCAAGAATAAAAAAAAGATCGACACATATCCCAGGGGTTTCTCTCCAACTATTTTACAAGTACTTTCTTCTAGAGCGATGATTGCACTTATAAACGTATAATAAAGTACCGATAGCGAAGAACAAAAAATGCATTACATTCTAAATACGTGCACGATTGACAAAGGTTGTATATATATGTATATATATATATATATATATAAACGGAGAGTACAGTGGGTCCCGGAAAAAGCTATTTACGGCGAGTCGGAAACAAGAATAAACGAATATACGTCTCGCTTTCTTTTTAGACATTATCAATAACCGTACTTACAAATTACAATTTTTTTTTTCTACTATATCATCTACATCCTTACGCTTGTATGTATAACATATTACCGTTTATCGATATATACGTGGCCAATAAGAACAGATTTGTACTTGCATTGAAATTGTTTAAGTCAACTCCAATCACTTCGCACAGCCCAGTGTAGCGTGTATGTTATCATTTAGTATTTTCTCTCTCTCTCTCTCTCTCTCTTTCTTTCTCTCCCACTTATATCCTTGAAAAATACAATTTTCTCGACCTCACCGTTATCTTTTACTTATTTACTTTGTCTTTTCGTGTTTGCCTGTTATTTGTTTGTGTGTTTGTTTTCTTATTTTCGTAAACCTCGACTGGATGGCAGCGTTGTAAAAAATGTGTGTGTGTGCATGTGTGTGTGGATGTGTGTATTTTTGAAAGTGTGTACATTTAGTAATTTTCAGGATACTCGGTATATACTTAGGGCTGCTCACCGATATTCACTCCAGTTCGTTTGCGATGTTGTATTTTGGTGTTCTCGTACTATCACTCGCGCTCTCTCTCTCTCTCTCTCCCTCTCTCTCACTCTCTCTCATACGCATCTCACTCGCTCATATTTCTCCTCGAGGGGTTGTCCCGGTACGTACGTCCTGTCGACATGTAGAAGAAAAAAGGATTTCTCTCGCTCTTTCTCTCTTTTTCACAGTGTGTATAAGCGCATCCGAATCGGTCGGCGCGTCGATTATATCACAGAGGTTTGATCGGAATATAATAACATTTCTTTCTTTCTCTCTCTCTCTTTTTCTCTCCAGTCGTCGTGCTCAAATATCGAATTTGTTTTTTTTTTTCACCTTTCTTCTGCATCTCTATCTCGAACTCGTAGGAAAATAGGCGTTTATCTACAATTATATGACGATGGCTGCTGCTCTTTTTAAATGTTTAGGTGTGTGTGTGTGTGTGTGTGTATGTGTGTATGTATACGTGTAAGTGTATATGTGTCGCGGGGGGAGATGCAAAGGTGTCTTTCTCTTTCTCTCTTATGGTATCTCGTGGCATCGCTTTTTAATATTTCTCTCGCTAAAAATGCAATACACTATACATGGGCTAGACGCGACGTTATACAACACATAAATAACTCTCTTATTCTCTCCCTATCTCGCTCTCTTCACTTTCTCCCATCACCGTTATATGATCGTGATATTTTACGAGAGACTTTTCATTTTCCTTCGTCTTCCGTTACTCCTTTTTTTTATTTTGTAGATTTTTATAGATCGATGTTTTCCTTCCAATCCGCTGCGTATATCCGTGTCTCTTTCGTCGTCACCATTAATCCTCCAATCGTCGATTATCATCATCATCATCATTATTATTATTATTATTATCGTCTTGATCATTAATTTTCCATCACATAATCCGAGCTACCCTCGAATCGTCGTGTCGATCAGTAAACACATCTCATCAGTTGTACTTTGTATATTGTAAGATTCCCTAAATTCACGCCTGCTGAGAGCGTTACGTGTATGAATGAACATTGTTTATGTTTGTGTATATGCGTAAGTATCATGTCTGAATATGTATGTGGCTGTGTGTATGTGTGTGTTGTGTGAGATCGTGTGATTGTTTGTGCACGTGTATTATACGTGAGTCTCGCGATATTGCTAGAACCTAAGAATGTCAAGAGCAGGAGTGACTCTCTGCCAACTGCCTCCTATCCTTCTTCCTCTTTCCCATTTAATTAACAATAATCCAGTGTGTTTCTTCATCATCCAGATCGCTTAGCTGTTAATATCCCTAACAATTCTCCCTCTCTCTCTCTCACACACACACTTGCTTTCTCTCTCGCTATTTCATGCATGTTATTGTTACAACATATCATCATCATATCAGCCCCTCCGACAGTTGACACGCTTGCGCTCGCTCGGGGTGGCCGTTTGACGCGGCGCTAAACCCCCCGGCCCCGACGGCCCCGTCGTCGTCGTCGTCGCTTTCGGCCTACCCCCGCTCGTCGCGTCGCATTACTTGAGCCTGGGTCGCAGCAGCTGCTACCTGCGCGAGATCAGGCCGTTGCTCGTACCCACGGTCGGCGTCATCTCCAGCTCCACCAGCAGTGGGAAGTGATCTAAACAATTAAAGCAAAGCTGATGTTAAGTTTGGTTTTTTTTTATAAGAGAAAAGGTGTATTTGGGTATGAGTTGGTTCTGTCACGAAAATTGGGGAGAAGACTTACTTTTTCAATACATTATTGTATGAAAGTTACGTAGCTTTATTTTTAATTCAAAAGATTTAATATTTTGTAAAACACTTTAAGCAATAACATTTATTTTGTAAATTTAGCAAAGAGACCAAACTTTATAATTATTTCTTTACAGTGAATATTCTGTCATATTCTATATCTATACTTGGTATTTGTACAGAAAACCATACAAATATATTTGAAAAAATTAGAACACTGTTAAAATTCAACAATAGTTGTTTGTACATTATTTTTACCAGGATAAAAAATGCAAATTCTTGATTCTAACACTATGTTAATTGAGTATTAAAATTTAAGAACAATTATACAGAACTTATGTGTACAAGTAAAAGTTAAAAATAATGAAATGCTTACCAGATGGTACATGAGGATGGGGACAGCCAACGACCTTATGTTCTCGAAACCATTCTGCGCTCAAAGGGCCCAGCAAACCCAAGGGTACCATGCTTTGTTTCGAGTAAAAAATGTAGTCTATTATGCCTTTGAAGTCAAACCTGAAAAAAACGCATTCATTTGCTTAATTTTTCATTACATTAAAAGTACCTTCTGCCGCTGTATTAAACTATTTTTCAGATTGTTCTGCATTTAGCGTTTTCAAAAAACTCGAACGAAAAAAAAAAATTCAATAATTCTTGATAAAATTACATTCTAGTATTATATTACGCAAAAATAAAAGAAAATCAAATTTTCCTTAGAAGTTGTTATTTAATCCCTTCGTTCCGATCCACAAATAAGCATCAATTATAAGTATAAAAAGAAAAAGCCCAGCGATCGAGCAGGTATAGATGTGTACGAATGGCTCGTGACTCACGTGTAATTGGTGTAGGGCATGATGTCCTCGCTGTAGGCTGAGGCGAGCTTGAACGAGTGGGTGAACTCGTTGGATTTCTCGCAGCCGGCGATCTTCTGCAGGCACGACTTGTAAGGCAGGTCCTTGAAGTCCCGATGGTCCGATGCCACGCGGCCCGAGGTCAGGAACTCGATCACGCCTGTCAATCGACAGAGCAACGTTGTAATCGTTTTGAGTTGTATTATAAGCATGATACGTGTCTTAGAGGTGTATTGTACAAGTTATTGATGTATTGAAATATTTTCTCATTTTTAACGTTTTTTTAGCATGTTTGTTCATATATAATGATCGGAGAAAATATTCCTGCTTTTTATTTTTATTCTCGTTCCCATTTCA